>JAOSBP010166906.1:0-17162 GCA_027563825.1 Erythroxylum mucronatum
TAATGGAAGTGATAAAAAGTGCCAAGCCATATCTGGTATGTTGTTTTAAGTAGCTCACTTACTTGCGTAAAGGAAAATGATTCCTCTGTTTCCTTGGTGTTTAGTAATTCATATGAATTAAGGATGTAGTAATATTAAAAATTAGATTGGATCAGGTACTCTTTCAAAAGGATGAATTGGGGAATTTATTCTTTTCAAATTTTATCATCATGTGCAGGCTTTTGGTTGTACACTTTTAGTTCGTACAAATTAACAATAAGGGGGATTGCAGTTTGTTATCACATCATTCATACAAAAATGTAGTAATACTCCTGGTTGATAAAAAATTCTCAAAGAATTGCAAATTCATGCAAGTCTGATTCAATGTGCTTCTACTTTGTTCTTATGAGGATCAGATGAGCTGAACTCTGCTTAGACAAGCTGGTGAAAAGGGAAAGGGGTAAGTATTGACTTGATGACCGCCACCATTCCAAGGAAGAAGCAATTCCAGTTTCAGGCTCCTGTAGCTGTCAGTCAACTTAACAGAAATCTCGAGGCATTGTTACCTTCTCTGGATTGACACAAGAAGCTGATAAGCTTCAACAGTTAAGGTGGCAATTCTCTGTTATTACGGTGTCATGGGCCAGCCAAGGCATAACGCAAACACGGACTGTTGTGCCTGTCCATTTACCAAAGCGCAGCAACTGAAAAAGCAAGTTGTAGTAACCTAACCTTGATAATTGTACTACAGCACACACCAACCTTTTTTTTAATTTATTACAAATGAATTCTGAAAGAATGAGAATAATTGAAACAAATCGTTATCTGAAATTAGTTACCAATTTACTTGAAAGAATGCCAAATGAATTATCACAAGCCCATTGGAACCTGATGAAAACATAAACAAATTCATCTTTGTTTCTTTAATAAACGTGGTTGGTTTCAAAATATATTTTAGGTAACATGGGATGCACCCCAAGCATCGTAACGAAATAGCACAAAAGAGCTTTTAGCTTTATTATTAACTCTAGACGGAAAAACAACACTATGATATTTTGTAAGTTGACAAGACTCACAATCTAGACGAAGATTTGAGTTCAAATTAAGAATTTAGAGAGGTGAAGTATCAGCTGAGCAGACAGTTGAACTATTGTCAAAATAATGGAGACCTCATATTCACATCCTCTAATTTATCTTCAAATCTTGAATAACAATAGAATGAAGAAAAAAGAGGCAAAACAATTAAATGATTATTAGTTTACTAACAGCATTAAGTTGAACGAAAATTTTGAAATATATAGTGTTACTGGTAATGTCATTAGAGAACATATTTATTTGTTTTTATTTTAGTACTATTATGATCTTTTATGACTATTTTTATTTTTATTTAGTATTATTCTATTATTTTAATATATACGTGGGGGTCTAACGAAAATAAAATAGTAATGGGTCAGGTTGGGCGAAGCTAGCGTGACTCAACAGCTTCTATTGGGGCCCGGGTTGAGCCCAAGCTTGACCAATGTTAGGCAATTCAGCCAGAGCTTAAGCTCAACTCGGCCTGGCCTGAGCTTTTATTAAATTAAAAATGTAAAAAGAACTCCCTAGATTAGGCCAAGCTTAGGTTGAGGCTCAATTTTTTCAAAAATATTAGGAACGAGGCCCTGCTTGGCCTTGGTCAATCTGAGCCTGACTTGTTAACCTCAGGCTAGACTGGGGCTAGGCTGAGATGCCATCTGTAATCAAAAACAGTCTTTTCATTAGTTAAGAGTAAGACTACGTACTACTAAACCTCTTTAGACTCCGCATATCAGCGAAATTTTTACTGAATTATTGTTATTATTGATGATTTGAAAATATTTTTCTTTTGTAGCTAAGTAGTGATCATCTTTTTTTCCTGTTAAGCAAATTTCTTCATTAATATTGTTCATTACATTATCAATAAAAAAAGGAAACTTTTTTGTTCTGGTATCAGCTCAGGACTTAAGATCAACCTTATTTATATTTATAAGACAAAACTTAAGAAGTCTCTAATGAAAATATTTTATATGGAAGGGGTTTTAGGGAGGCTGCTTCTACGCAAATTTTTTGACTATCTCTGCACCCCAACCTCCTAGTTATTTCCCTCTTGACGATGATAGGATTCTTATCTACCAAAATTTTGACTTCTAGTTCTAGAGAATGAATAATCATTGAGTCCCCTTTTCGGACAACACATCCAAAGAGACGTATCAATAGTCATTTTGGATCAATCCATATTCATTGATTGCCTCCATTATGTTGTTGATAACAAATACCAAACTTTTTTGTTTGGATCTTCCAAATCACTCTCGTAGGAGATTCGAACCTGTTCTTTTATAATCATTCGATAAAAAAATTCATTCCCTTAATAAAAAAATAGGAAGTAGAACTAATAAAGTTTTTTATTCATCCTTAGAGTTGAATACCCCATTCAACAATTATTTTTGATCCAATCTGATGGGGCATCAAAATAGTAGAGTTCTTTGCCAGCGATGCTACAGTAACATGAAGCCCAGATTTTATTTTTGTCTTAGATTTCTATTTTGTTTAGGACTCCTGAGTTGGTAGAATAGTTATTTTATCTCCTGATTTTTAGGACATGTTTAGGAATATAAATACTTGGTTTCAATGATGTTTATGGGGGACTTTTATTCGATATTTTTCATTCTATAAAACTTGACTCTTTCAATCAGTTTTTGCAATTCTAGGTTTTTGAATTGTGTTGTTTATTTCACTTTCGTGTTGTGTCAGGTGGTATCAGAGTCTTGAATCTCACAAAGCTTGTTCAATCTGACAATGACCACTAATCCTAATGACGATGATCAAGGATTACTCATTGTTTGAAGAAAGCTCGAAGAACGCGGGATGTCTATTCGCAACATCGAACAACAATTGACTACAATAAATAGGCAGTTGCAAACTTGGTTGCAAGGTGACAATAACCAAAGAATTGGGGATCAAGCTACCAGGGAAGTTGCCCCTACACAACGACCTTAAATTCCAACGCCTGCCATGAGAACTGACGACAAAGAAATTATACAAAGAGAGGACCGTCGTTGGCAAAGAGGAGGTGACCATGAATACAAATTGAAGGTAGATATTCCATCCTTTAGTGGTGACCTTGATATAAAGGGCTTCCTAGTTTAGTTACAAGAAATAGATGGGTTATTTGACTACACAGAAATTCCAGAAGAGAGGAAGGTAATATTGGTTGCTTATAGGCTAAAGACAGGAGCTTTAGTATGGTGGACTCAATTGAAAGACAATAGGAGAAGAGAAGGGCAAGCTCCTGTGTCTTCTTGGGAAAGGATGAAACAACTATTAAGAAGATTCTTACCTCCAGAATATGAGCAGCATTTGTTCGATGCTTATAAAAATTGTGTACAGGGAAGAAAGAGCATTTATGAATATACAACATAATTTTTTAGATTGACAGAAAGCGAACCACAACAGGCTACTAGATACTTGAGTGGCTTGGAACCAACAATTAGAGAAAAGATTGGTATTTAGTTGGCTTTAAATGTTCATGATGCAAGGAATTTAAATATGAGAGTTGAGATGTTGATTAATCAAAAATCAAGAGAGAATAGAAAAACATGGAACAACGAAAGGCCAGTGAGTGAAAAGGGAAAGGAAGTTATAAACTCCACTCATACACGAGGTATTGATACGAAGGGAAATAATTATAGTAGTGGAAATTCAAGAAAGCAAACCACCTTGATTCCTAAAAGTACAAACCCTTATGCGAAACTTGCTCCTTTCAAATGTTTTAAATGTGCAGAACCTGATTGTCATTCTAATGAGTGTTCAAAAGAAAATTTGTTAATACAGTAGAACAAACTAAAGAAGCATACGAGGAGGAAGAATGCAGACCTGATGGAGATAAAGAAGATGGTTTTGTGGGTGTTATTAGGAGGTTGATGATTTCTAGGAAAGAACATGAAAATTTGCAAAAGACATGAATTGTTTAGCACTAGATGCATGGTAGAAGGTTATCTTTGTGAACTGACAATTGACGGAGGAAGTCAAGAGAACATCATCAACAAATCAATAGTACAAAAATTGAAGCTACCAATCGAACCCCATCCGAACCCTTACAGTAGTGCATGGATCACAAATGTGGGTGATATCGTGTCACAGAAAGATGTAAGGTACCATTTTCTATCGTTAAATACTTAGATGAACATTACTGTGATGTTGTAGATATGGATGCATGCAAAATTTTGTTAGGAAGACCATGGAAATATGATGTAATGCATCTCACTCTAGTAGGGAGAATATGTATCGATTTTTGAAAGATGGAGTAAGGTATAAATTGGTACTTATAGGTGGAAAAAAGACATCAAAGCCAAATGAGGGAAAGAAGTCATTGTTAGAAGTAAAGAAAATGGGGGAAGCTTTATGAATGAAATGAAAGAAACAAGGAAGGTACACTTATTGATAGTAAAAGGGGAAGAACAAAGTAAGAAGGAAAAAAGAAAAATTTCCTTAGAGGTACAACCCATTATAGAGGAATTTGCAGAGGTAGTGCCTGATGATTTACCCAATGAATTACCTCTTATGAGAGATTTCCAACACCAAATTGACTTAGTTCCTGGGTTCGTTTGCCTAACCTACCTCATTACTGAATGAGTCCAAAGGAGAATGAGAGTTTGAGGGAGAAAGTGGAGGAGTTGATTAGAAAGGGGTATATTAAAGAGAGCCTGAGTCCATGTGTTGTTCCTACTTTACTAACGCCTAAGAAAGATGATAATTGGAGGATGTGTGTGGATAGTCGAGCAATCTATAAAATTACTATTGGGTATAAATTTCCTATACCGAGGTTGGATGATATGTTGGATTAGCTTAATGGGGCAATAATTTTTTCTAAAATTGATCTTAGAAGTGGCTATCACCAAATTTGAATTAGGCCGAGAGATGAGTGAAAGATTGCTTTCAAAACTAGGGATGGATTATTTGAGTGGTTGGTGATGCCTTTTAGGCTAACCAATGCCCGTAGCACTTTCTTGAGGTTAATTAATCAAGTTCTCAAGCCTTTTATAGGCAAGTTTGTGATGGTATATTTTAATGACATCCTTATTTACAATAGGTCAAAAGAAGAGCACTTTGATCACTTAAGAAGTGTGCTTGAAGTATTGAGGGAAAATAAAATATATGCCAACTTAAAGAAGTGTATTTTTATGGCTGAAAGTTTGTTGTTCCTTGGTTTTGTCGTAGGGAAGGATGGCATGAAGTTTGATGATAGGAAGGAAAGGCCTATTAGGGAATGACTTGTACCTAAAAATGTTAGGGATGTAAGAAGCTTCCATAGACTTGCAACATTTTACAAGCGTTTTATCAAAAATTTTAGCAGCATTGTGGCTTCTATTACGGAGTGCTTAAAAAAGGGAAGGTTCAAATAAGGAAAAGAATAAGAGTAAAGTTTTGCACTTATCAAAGAGAAGTTGTGCACAACACCTGTTTTAGCGCTACCCGATTTTGATAAATTATTTAAAGTGGAATGTGAAGCTAGTGGAGTTGGGATAGGAGTTGTATCGTCTTAAGAAAATAGGCCAATTGCTTTCTTCAATGAGAAGTTGTGTGATGCAAGACAAAAATGGGCTACATATGATAATGAATTTTATGCTAGTGTGAGGGTTTTGAAGATTTGAGAACTTTATTTGATTGGGAAAGAATTTATTTTATACACAGACCATCAGGCCTTGAAGTATTTAGGAAGTCAGAACCAATTGAGAACGAAGATGCATGCTATGTGGTTATCTTTTTTTGATAAATTTCCATACATACTTGTTCATAAATTTGGAAATAAGAATACTGTGGCTGATGTGTTAAGTAGAAGAGTTGCCATGATTAAAACCTTGAGTATGGAAGTGGAGGGTCTTGAATATTTTTAAAAATTGTACATGGATGATGGAGACTTCAAGGAAATATGGAATTTGTGTTTAGAAAAAAAAAACCATGAAGATTTTTATGTGTAAGATGGATTTTTGATGAAAGGAAACCAACTTTGTCTTCCAAAGACGTCACTTAGAAAGAAGGTGATTAGAGAATTACATGGTGGAGGCTTAGCTGGTCATTTTGGCATAGACAAAACTCTTGAATGAGTAAGGAAGGGGTACTATTGGCCAAAGATGAGAAGAGATATTGTTTCCATCGTAGAAAGGTGTACAACTTGCCAAACTTACAAGGGGCATACTTCTGATGCTGGTTTGTACATGTCATTGCTGATTCCTAATGCTATTTGGGAAGATTTGTATATGGACTTTGTGTTAGGATTGCCAAGAATACAAATAGGTATTGGTACTGTTGTCGACTGCAACCAAATTAATACCAACTCTAGCAATGAAAATGTAGTTATTGAAGAGTTGAGATCATTCCCACGAGGAATTTAACAATAAAGAGTGTATGAGTTCAAAACTAAACAAAGTAAAAAGGGGGTTTCAATTCACATAAATTTAAGAATTTAGAAATAACAAAAATTGGAAATTAACAAAAGTATTTGGATCTGAAATTTTAAAAGACAAACCTTGGTTTCGAGTCACCAACGTTATCACACTAATATGGATCCTTGATATAAAATTCAGTTTATCAACAAACATTCATTGGGTGATGTTTTCTCTTAAGTTTAAATGAACAGAAACATGTATTCTAAGCATTTTTATTAATCAACAACTTAGATACAATCTTAAGTTCAATTGAGTAATAGGTTTAAGAACTAAGAAACCAATGAACAAGACAACACATGTACGACATGCATTTAATCAAAATGAGTTTCTTCTTAGAATTTCCAAATCTAACGTAAAGATGGTAATCCTAATTGCCACTTGTGATTAGCAAAAATGAACGTCATAACCTACTAATCTAGCTATTAAACGGATCAATTCTTAGTTGCACATCCTAGAAATCAATCAATTCAATCGTAAAAAGTAGTGCAGGAGGCACTCAATATTCATCAACAAAATAAACTTTATTGGAACACCTCACACATAATAGATGATAACGTGGTTTCCCACATCCAAGAAAAAGGATTTAGCTACTCATAACGAAAGTAAAAATCTACAAAGAAATAGCTAGTTGTAAAGTCTTCATCCTTGGTCTTTCTTTAAAAATCCGAAAATTCCTAGAGAAAATACTGAAGAAAATGAAAAACCTAACTATGGCTGACAAAAAAAACAGAAGGAAAATTCTGCAAAAAAAACGTAAAACTATCCTTAAGTGGCACACGTGAACAGTAACACAAATTCCCTTCTCCTTCGATCTCGTCCTTTTTTCCATGATCTTTTGTAGATAATCTTCCCCTAAATTCAGGTGGTCGATCACCATTAATAAGGATGCAATCTGATTCTCAAAATCAACGAAATCTTAAGTGAATCGGATCTGCATTTAAAAACAGATCTTGCAGATAGTTTTTGTCCTTGCACGTACCTACGCTTAGTTATTGAATTTCCTGCTAGCCTGGAATTTCAAATTATCCTTGCTTCCTTTGCATCTTTTTGATTCAATTTCATCTCTTAAATGTTGAAAATCATCTGAGAATAATTAAAAAACAAATTCATCAATTTTGAATAATAATTTCAACACATTAAAGAGATTTAAATACAAAATTAGCACAAAATGACAACTTAACAAATTCCCCGACACTAAACCTTTGCTCGCCCTCGAGTAAACATACCAAACCACTACACTCCATCAATTTGTCCTTCATAAGATTTAGCGCACACAATCCGTTAACCTGGGCCCGTAAGACTTAGGTTGCAACATACATCATAATCACTTTTCACAGATACAAATAAACAAAGTCAAAATAAGACATTTTTGTTCAAAAGGCAAGTATGAAAGCAAAGTGAATTCTTCTCACAGATTTCTCTTTTACACTCAAGTGTTTAAGGTCAAAGTGTTTCTCTCAAATCTCCCTTTAACAGATTGCACTACCATAGACTTGCAAATTCACCAGTTATCATTCATTCGAATTACATGAACTCATAGATCATAAGGACTTTATTATGGGTTGTAATAGGGCTAGGTTCAAAGGTAAGGTAAAAATGGCAAAGGGTTAATCACAAGCATTCACAAAGTACCAAGTAAAAGGGACAATTAAATTAAAATTTTGAAATAACCACATGACACAAAGGACTACAACTACTCATACTAACTAATGCTACTATGCTTTATTCTTTTTCTTTATTCTTTCTTCTTTCTTTCTTTTTCCTTTTTCTTTCTCTTTCTTTCTTTTTTTTACTTGGCTAAGAATACGGGAGAGCAATAAAAACAAGAAAAATTACTAGCATCATAATTTAATAAACACATGAGTAGAAGTACCTATAAAAATATCTCAGAATACAATATAGAACAAAAGTCCCAAATTACTCAATGCTTCATTCAACTTGTGATAGGGTAAGGCTAATAGGGTTTTTGGGTTTCAATGTAAGATGATTGATTGAAAAACAAGGTTAAAGGCTCAAAAGTATTTGCAAAGGGAAAATAACTAGGTGGGTCATTTTTAAGCTAAACGGTGTAAAAACAAAGAAGGCCTTAATCATTTTTATATCCTATGTAATCAAGCAAATTCAATCTGGTTCAGTGCAAGTTCTGAAGGCAAGCCTGATTAGAGGAGCATCACATAATACAAAGAAATAGAATGACATAAAGATGATGTCATTAAAGCTCAATTCCGCTCCCAGGTTTAACTTAAAAATTCGCTTCAATTCTATAAATTACCTAATCACTCAAATGTCAAAATTTTAACTAATGTTTACAAGATCGGTTATTGCAATCAATCCACATGATTCACTTTAGACTCACATAACTCAATTTTATTTCATTCATACATTTAATTTCATCCAAACTAATGTGATAAAGCTTGATGGCTTAACATGCATAACCAACATGCAGAATCTAAAAAAAATCACAAACAAAAACCAAAAAAGAGTCACACACATATACTCCAATTCCTTCCCCCACACTTATACCAAAATTGTCCTCAATGTTAGGACATAAAATTAAAGAAGCACAAATATAAAGGAAAAGAGAAAAGAAGGCTTCTCTATTTGGAAATGTCGAAATCATAGTGTTGGCAGATGTGGAGGTTGGAATCCTTCATACTTCCAATAAGCCATCGAATTATGCTCTAAGCGGAGCATTCTGTGTTCTAGCCAACTGAGGTAGTCCTCCAAATTGGCTTGAGAGGGGTGGTGACTACTTAGTTCAGCTGTGGAAACCTGATTTTATGTGGCTAGTCTTGTAGTGGAAAGAGTAGTTGGGCCCAGATTTGCGAAAGTTATTCGGCCATGGCTAAGATCCACAATTCCCATCCTATGCAAACAATCTAAATCCAAAGGTTCTATACCACACGCCACATTCATATCAGTATTATCAAGGTCTAATAAATCCAAATTAATGACCAATTGCGTGCTATAATAATCAAGAATCAAAGGTTTAGATTTCTTATGTAACACAGATTGAATTGTGTTAAAAACCAGAAACCTAAATTAACAGGAATATGCCTATCCATACACCACAGAAAATAAAATTCCACTTTAGACAATGTCCCCGCAGAATCCCGACACCTTGAAAAATTGTATGCTAAAAGTAGACTTATGATTTTAAAAACAGGATTTTTGAGAAACGAACTCTTAAAAACACTAGCATTGTAGAGATTAGGATCAACAGACCATTGACTTCACAATTATGATGCATTAAATTCCTCATGATAATCACATCTAGAATTGATAAACAACTCATTTTTAATTTCAACGGATGAAACAAATCCCATAGCCACATTAAATTCAACATTCGATAAAGCAAATTCTTTTCCCATCAGCCGAAATTCTACAATTCCTTCCGTAAACACATCAAATTTTTCATGAGAGTTAAATTGAACTGTACTGTAGAATTTCCTTGTCAATTCAACAAAAGCAGGACAAGCTATTCTAGAAAACACACTCCAGTAAATAGGACCCATCATTTGTGTAAAAGACTCATAGACTTGCAATGCTTCAAGCGTATCGGAAAGAATACACTTACAGGGGTAGATTTTCCTTTGACTAAATTTTTGGAAACACTCTGTATCTTCTGGAAGTCGAAAAGCGGTGAAGCCACCACTTCGTGTGCTCCATTGGCCGCGGTTTTTGACTTCTTTCCCTCTCTTTGTTCAATTGCAGGTAGATGGCCTTGAGGTTGCAGCTGAAATTGGTGGTGCGGTTTGCATTGGTGTTGTGGCAGTGGGCATTGTCGTGGTTGAGGTGGGTTGCGGTGGAGATGAAAGGTCAACAAAAGACCTTATTATAGAGGCCAATCTTCGAGATTCACTCTTTCTCTTTAGCATGATTCGAAAATTAGTAGAAACGTACTCTTGAAATTTGCAAAAGACAGAACAAGCAGCCTACAAAATCGTGAAGAGGAATGGTGATTCACGATGAAAAATAGGGTAGAAAATTGGGTATTGTACGGAGAAGGTGTTTTGGTGTCCACGATGTGATAGTAATGTGTAAAATCTGCAGTGAATAACAGGCATATTCCTGTGAAAGAAGAAGAGGGAAAAGATAGGGGGAATTTGGGAGCGGCGAGAAAGAGAAAATTTTTCATTTTTTTATAAAAAGATAAAAGAATAAAAATTGCAGAATTGAAAATGCTAAATTGCTGAAAATTAAATTCATAACTAAAATGAAATAAACCTAATAAAAATGAAAATGAAAACCGTTGCAAAATAAAAAGAAAAAACAAACCTGAAAATTTTTACAGGTTGCCCCAATTGCGATTCTTTAAAGCCTTTAGCTGGATATGTTTCATTACTTACTTGATTACAAATAGGTTGGGGATACCAACTATATTTCTTTCACGTGCTCAACTGAAAAGTTCTCATAGTAAGGCTTCAGGTAGTGTCCGTTAATTTTAAATACTTTAGAAGTATCTAAACTTTGAATTTCTACCACACCATTAGGAAAAACGTTAGTAACAATAAACAGTCCAAGCCAACGAGGTCGTAATTTTCTAGGAAACAACTTAAGCTTCGAATGATAAAGAAGAACTTTTTGTCCAATTGAAAATTATTTCCTAGAAATCATTTTATCATGAAAAGCTTTAGTTTTTTTCTTATAGATTTTTTTCATTTTCATATGCTTCATTACGAATCTCTTCTAACTCTTGTAATTGCAACTTCCTATTGTTACCAACCTGCACCTGATCCATGTTCAACTGCTTCACAACCCAATAAGCTCTATGCTCTATTTTCATAGGTAAATGACAAAGCTTACCGAAAACTAACTTGTATGGCGACATGCCTATTGGAGTTTTGTAAGCAGTTCGGTACTCCCGCAAGGCATTGTCCAATCGTAAGCTCCAATCTTTTCTATTCAGATTCACCACTTTTTTCAGTATGGATTTGATCTCCCTGTTGGACACCTCAGCTTGTCCACTTGTTTGCGGATGATAGGCTGTAGAAACTCGATGTATGATACCACACCTCTTCATCAAAGCCTTAAAAATCTTGTTGCAAAAATGGGTTCCTCAATAGCTAATGATAGCTTGAGGCATTCCGAACTTGACAAAAATGTTGGACTTAACAAAATCTATAACAATTTTAGCATCGTCAGATAAAGTAGCCTTAGCTTCAACCCATTGTGAAACGTAATCTATAGCTAGCAAATTGTAATTCTTACCAAAGGAAGAAGGAAAAGGACCCATAAAGTCTATTCCACAAGCATCACAAATTTCACATACCAGGATATTAGTGAGTGACATTTGATTTCTCGATCCCAAGCTACCTGTTCTTTGAGAACGATCGCAAGACTTGCAAAACATGTAAGAGTCATAAAACAACTTAGGCCAAAACAGTCCACATTTAATAATTTTTCGAGCAATTCTTTTGAGACCAAAGTGTTCCCACACATAGATGAATGACAAAATTTTAATATGGAAGGAATTTCATCATTTGTAATACGTCTTGTAATAATCTGATCAGAACAAAATTTCCAAAGATGAAGTTCACCCCAAATGTAATATTTAACCTAGCATCTACATTGAGAATTTAAGTATTGTATACGTCATTAGTCCGATCTTTTGTAGGAGCTACCCGTAATAACGAACTTTAAAAATGAATCTGCTTATCATAAAGAGATTCGTTGTTCCTGACCCTGCTTTGCTTCACCCCAAATGTAATATTTATCCTCTCGCTTAATTTTATCTCTTTCAGCTCTAGATAAATCACTAGGTAAAGACTTAGTCACCAAAAAGTTTACTATGTCAACATACCATAGAATTACCCATTGAATTACAAAGAGACTTACATCCAGAAATTTATCGTGAAGAAAATCAAATGTGGTAGTCGAAGTGATCCTGCTTAGATGATCGGCCACCAAATTTTTAGCTCCTTTCTTGTCGTGGATTTCTAAATCGAATTCTTGAAGAAGTAAAATCCATCGAATCAATCTCGACTTGGCTTCTTTCTTATTCATCAAATATTTCAGAGCTACATAGTCTGAATAAATGATCACCTTTGTCCCCAACAGGAATGCCCGAAACTTCTCCAATCCAAAGACTACGGCTAAAAACTCCTTCTTCGTCGTAGAATAATTCTTCTGGGCATTATTAAGTGTCATGGACGCATAATAAATAATATGAGGTACCTTGTCAGCTTTTTTGCCCAGCACGATGCCAACTGTATAATCTGAAGCATTGTACATTAGCTCGAATGGCATGTCCCATTTTGGTGGCTGAATAATCGAAGTTGTAGTGAGTCGTTCCTTAAGTTCATTAAACACACTTTTGTATGACTCGTCGAAATCAAACTTCACGTCCTTTTGGAGTAGTCTACATATGGGTTGTGCAATCTTTAATACTCTTTGATAAATCGTCGATAAAATCCTGCATTACTAAGAAAAGAATGAAATTCCCGCACAGTCGTAGAGTAAGATAAAGATTGAATAACATCTATCTTAGCCCTATTGACTTCAATTCCCTTAGAAGAGACAGTATGACCCAAAATTATGCCTTGATCAACCATGAAATGAGATTTTTCATAATTTAGAACCAAATTAGTTTTAATGCAACATTTAAGCACTTTTTTAAGGTTTATGATGTATGTTTCAAAAGACTCTCTATAAACTGTGAAATCATCCATAAAAATTTCCATGCAATTCTCCACAAGATTAGATAAAATACTTATCGTAGACCTTTGAAATGTTGTTGGTGCATTACACAGCCCAAATGGCATTCTTCGGTAAGCAAAGGTGCTGAATGGACATGTGAAGGTTGTTTTCTCTTGGTCTTTAGGTACAACCAAAATCTGGTGGTATCCTGAATAACCATCTAAACAACAATAGTGAGATTTACCTACAAGTTTTTCAAGCATTTGATCAATAAACGGAAGCGTAAAATGATCTTTTCTAGTAACCGAATTAAGCTTCCTATAATCTATGCAGACTCTCCAACCATTTTGAACACGAGTTCGTATTAACTCACCATCACTATTGATTCGAAGCCTTTTGTTCTTACCCTTGGAGGTCAAATCAAAAATATAATTCTAAGGATTGCAATATAGAATGCAACCTCGGGTTGTCTCACTTAATCAGAACCTAACGAATGGATCTAAGCTAACCTATATGTCATGAAATGCAAGCTAAATTAGTAAGGAACGGGGTTCTGATTTTTGGAATTCTTGATAAAATTAAATGAATTGTAAGAAAAATATGTAAAAAGTATTTTTGGATTTTTAGGAAAAGAAGTTGGAAAGATAAAGATAATAATCAAATGTGATAGTATCCTCTTGAAAACGAGCCTTATCTATCATAGTTCGAAATAAATTTTAATGGGAGAGGAGTCACTAAGTTTCAAATGCTAAACCTTAAAGAACTCTTTAAGTCCAAGGTCTTAATTAATGAACTCCGTTCCTTAAGACCTTGTTAAATGCCCTTAGTGTGTGTAGCAACAAGTTACTTGGGATCTCAAGGCAACTCAATATCAAACACAACTATGCAAGATAAAAGAGGTTCAACAAGATCGCAAATAAATATATATGAAACTTCATATATTTAAGCTTAAAGTTATACATAAATAAATCTCAATAACACAATGAGTATCCAATACTTGATTAAAATCTAATCAAGAATGTTCAACTATAAATTACAAATCCTAAACCTAGGAATTCATAAATCATAGCTAAACATAGATTAAGTCACTCCCATTTGAAGCCCGTTGAACTCAAGCCATTGCTACATCTTCAAGAGGAGAGAAGTGCCTAGCCACACATAACTCCAAAAGAATTCATAACCGAGAACCCACTGCAAGCATCCATGGTAGCAATTGATGGTAGAAGGAGCAGAAAAATGGTGCGGATGAGAGGAGATGTTCGGATGGTAGAGAGAGTGAGTGTATAATTCCCTACTTCAACTAGAATTGTGGCTCCTCTCTCAACTTAACCTAAAATAGGTAGGTTTTTTTTACAAAACTGGGTTGATCGGTCAGTTGCACAGTGGGTAAACTTCCAGAAATGGTTCAGGTAATTGAAGGTTCGCCGCAGCGACATGATGAGTTCGTCGTGGTGAACTTTTCCCGAAAGGTTTTGCTTGGAGTTTGGTTTCTTCTCCGTGGCGACAGAATTAATTTATGCCGCGGTGAAATTTTCCCTAAAGGTTTCTGCGTTAATTCTTCATATGTCGCCGCGACGAACTTCCTGTTCTCCTGTTGACTTGTTGACTTCTCATTTTCAGCATTCCCTCCTTGACTCTGCTTCTTCTTGAGTCTCCTACAATAAACAATGGTAGTTTGCAGTATCAATTGTTCAAGAGAATTAATTTAGTGCAATTGTGACAATTTTACTCTCAAACTACATAAAGTAAAGCAAGCACTCAAGAGTCAACTTAAGCATAAAACCTAAAAATAAGAGCCAAGAAGTGCAATAAAAACTATGAAAATGTCACCAATTTATATAAGAAACTTGGGTTCAATCAGCTATTTTTCAACCACAGTTATCCCAGTTTTATTCAGAACTACCTGGACCGAACTTACCCAATTGCTATCCAAAATTGGATAAATAATGCCAGCGTCAAGAAGCTTCAAAATTTCTTTCTTCACCATTTCCATCATGAGTGGATTTAGACGATGTTGGCGTTGCCTCACCTCCTTTGCTTCATCTTTCATCAAAATTTGGTGCATACAAATGGTGGGACTAATACCCTTTAAATCAGACACTGTCCAACTGAAAGCTTCCTTGTGCTCCTTTAGCACGTGAATCACTGACTCTCCTGCAAGATTGTAAGTTGATTAGAGATTATAACAGGTAACGTGTCTTGCTCACCTAGAAAGATGTACTTCAAATGGCTAGGTAAGCTCTTCAATTCCAAATTTAGCGGCTGGACTAACAACGGTAATAGCTTGGAGTTACTCTTGGACATCTCCACATATAACAAATACTTTATCATTGGTTCGGTGTCCTCCATTTTGCACAATAGCGTCTCCATTTTATTATTGGGCAATACCGACTCCTTGTTGTCCTTCCACCATGGTGCTTTCCCCATCTCCAAGATTGTCTCAAGTTCATCTTTGTTCCTCAAAATTGAATTTTCCAGCACCCATATGTCAATAAAGTCCACAGAAACAATAGGTTGTTCTTCATCCAGAATTTTCATGGCATTGTATATATTGAACTTAATTAATTCACCGTCAAATTCCATAGTTAATGACGCATCATGAACATCAATTTTCGTTCTAGTGGTTTTCAAAAATGACCTTCCCAACAAAATCGGGGTTAAAGAAGACGTATCATTGCTCCCCATTTGCAAAATATAAAAATTAGCCGAAAAAAAACATATTCCCCACTTGAACTAAAATGTCCTCTAACATACCCTTTGGATAAGCATTTGAGCGATTCGTTAATTGAATCACTACATTAGTTTCTTTAAGAGGTCCCACATTTAAAGATTTATAAACATCATAAGGCATGCCATTTATAGACGCACTCAAATCAAACATAGCTTTTTCAATTTGCAAATCACCAATTTGACATGGGATAGTGAACATACCTGGGTCTTGACATTTAGGTGGAAGCTTTTTTTTTTTGCAAAATCGCTGAAATGTTCTCCCCCAATTGCACTTTCTCATCAAATTTTAATTTCTTCTTTGAAGTGCAAAGTTCCTTAAGGAATTTCGCATACCATGGTATTTGTTTAATCGCGTCAAGTAGAGGGATATTTACCTGAACTTTTCTGAAAGTATCCCATATTTCCTTCTCTTGCTCCTCCTTCTTTGCCTTGATAAATTGACTCAGAAAAGGGGGCAGAACCACCATTTTCTGCAGAGTTGTTTGCGTCATTTTTGGTTTTTCAAGTGCCTTTTTCATTGCTTCTTCTTTTACTTCTCTTCTAGAAAGTTTTGGAAGTGGTTCTTGCAATTCGTTACCACTCCGCAATGTGATAGCCTTTGCACTTTGTTTAGGATTGATTTCCAGTTGTGCTGGAAAATTTTCAGAATTTTGTGCCTCCAATTGATTTATGGCAGTTGCCATTTGGCTCATTTGATTTTCAAGATTTTGGATACTTGCTTGAGTATCCCGCTGAACTATCAAAGTGTTAGTGGCCAAAGATTGAACTATATCTTCCAAAGAAGACTTACCTTCGGAATTGGGTGTTGTATTTTGATGTTGTCGAGGCATATACGGTCGTCTATACTGCTGGAAATTTGTGGTTGCTTACTGCCCTTGAGGATTTCCATTATGCAAATTCGGGTGATCGCGCCAACCTGGATTATAGGTGTTGAAAAATGGTTCATATTTCCCTTGATTCAATCCAACAAAACCTTCCACGGCATTCACCTATTTTGCATTTTCTGTTAAGTCATAATGACTTTACGAAATGATTTGGATGAAAAACAAATAATGAAGCTAAAATGAAAAGCAGACGAAAGCCAAAGCAAAAAGCAGACGGAAGCTAAAGTGAAAAGCAGACAGAAGCTATATTGACAAACAGATGGAAGCAAAGCTAAGCAAAAAAGCAGACGCAGAAAATAGACGCAAGAAAGCAGACGCAAAAGAAAGCAGACGGAAGAATCAAAAGACGCATCAGTTTGAGTTAGTTACATAACTCAACTGAATAACCATTTCTTGAAAGAAACAAGAAACAAGAATCAAGAAGCAGTTGAAGACGAAGGCTATAAATATGAGTCGGAGTCGAAGA
>JAOSBP010167035.1:0-17137 GCA_027563825.1 Erythroxylum mucronatum
GCTCCATAGCCTGTAAGATCACCTGCGAGGTAACCCGCCCTATATCCGAAGCTTCATCACGAAAGGTGCGAAGGTTGCGCTAATACCATAGGTTATACACAACAACCGACAGGACAACACAAAAGGTCTAAAAATCACTAGTGAAAACCGTGGGCAACTGGTTAAACCAATGTAAAATAGCGTTGAGATCAGGAAAATTTAAACTGGTTAGGTGGAAGTGGTGTAGGGTATTGGCCCAAACCACACGGGAGAAGGCACACTGAAAGAAAATATGGTCAATAGTCTCAGAATCCATAACACATAATGGTAGAATTTTAGTGATGGCCGAATGAGTTCTTCGCCTCCTCTCCTCTCTTCTCTTTTCTTCCCCTTTCTTTCAATTAAAACAAAATGTTTATAGTCTTTAATGTTAGGGTGCATGACCATACAAGAAAGAAGGGTCTAGAATATTGACTCTTCTTTGACCAAGATGTATCGAACCCTTAGAGAGAGTTATTAGTGGCCAGGGATGAAGAGTGATATAGCGGAATTTGTGACCAGATGCCTTCCATGTCAACAGATTAAGGCAGGCATCAGAAACCAGTAGGTATGTTACAGTCTTTGCCTATTCCGGAACGAAAATGGGAGCATGTGATAATGAATTTTGTAGTTATACTACCTCATACATCGAAGGGTCACGATTCTATTTGGATTATAGTAAATAGATTGACGAATTCTGCTCATTTTTTACCAATCCACACAACCTACTCATTGGAGAGGTTAGCAAAGTTGTATATCGATGAGATTTTGAAGCTGCACAGGGCATTAGTTTCTATAATATCATATAGGTATCTGAGATTCACCTCATGATTTTGGTCAAAATTCCAAGGATCTATGGGGACTAAACTGAAGTTTAGTACTAGAGGATCATTCAAACACTGGAGGACATGTTGAGAGCATGTGTGATGGAATTCTAAGGGAGTTGGGACCGACACTTACCTTTGATAGAGTTTGCTTATAATAATAGTCATCAAACAAGTATCGATATACCACCATATGAAGCACTTTATGGGAGAAAGTGCAGGACACCTCTATGTTGAGATGAGGTTGATACAGTCAAAGTTGACGGAGCCGAATTGATAAAAGTTACCACTCAGAAAGTAAAAGTCAATCAAGAGAAGATGAAAGTCGCCCAGGATCATGAAAAGAATTACACGGATAAGAGGCGACGACCATTAAAGTTTGCAGTTAGTGATATAGTTTTCTTTCGAATATCATCATAGAAAGGTATTATCTAATTTCAGAGTCGAGAGAACCTGAACTCTCAATATATCGAACCTTTCTGTATCCTTAAGTGTGCGGGACTATGGCGTATCGGTTGGAATTGCCACCGAACTTGGATATGATCCATAATGTATTCCATGTCTTGATGCATAAAAAGTATATACCAGATCCATCTCATATTTTGGAGACACCTCCAGTAGAACTTAGAGAAGACTTGAGTTTTGAGGTAAAACTAGTTCAGATTTTGGATCGGCAGATAAAAAAGTTATGCAGCAAGGAGGTTCCCACGACCAAAGTTCTTTGGAAGAGCGACAGGGTCGAGGAGATGACATGGGAGTCTGACGATACTATGAGACGTCAATACCCCCATTTATTTGTATCCTCGACTTAGAAGTTTCGAGGATGAAACTCTTTTGAGAAGGGAGGACTTGTAATGCCGGACTCTTTGAGCCTTTTTATATTAGTATTTGGAGATATTATTGTATATTGATATATACATGGTTGTATATGAGCTCAAAGATGTATTTAAATCCTTTTAGGTATATATGTCAGTGATTTATAATATTATATGCCCTTACATGAACTTAGAGTTCATCGGTATTCGAAATCTTAGATATTTCTGACATATAAGCTTCTAAATGTGTAAAACCGAGTCCATTGGATAGATATGACCATGGTAGCTCAGTTAAATATGTTCTAATGCCTTAGAGGTGATTAGACATGATTTATACACTTATTGAACACTTAGAAAGCTTAATTGGAAAAGTTGATGTACATAAGGGCTTATTTGCCAATTGTTAAAAGTTAAAGGACTTAAATGTAATTTTTAATTCTTGGAGGATCATTATGTAATTTTATAAAGTTAAAGGAGCTTAATTATTATTTTAAAAAGTTCGGGGACCAAAATAAAAATAGATGTTTTGGTCATTCCCAAATTTTGAGCTTAATTGCAAATTTAGAAAAAGTTTGGAGGGTATAATGGTAATTTCACAAAAGATAAGGGCAAAAAGGTAATTTCACCATATTTAGTCAAATAAGAGTCAATATTCTATACCCTTCTTTGTATGTGTGTGCACCCCACCATTAAAGACTAGAAACATTTTGTTTTAATTGAAAGAAAGGAAAAGAAAGGAGATAAGAGGAGAAGAAAAACCCATTCGGCCATCACTAAAATTCTACCATTCTTTTTTATTCTCCAACCCAAATCAAGGTGTTCTAAGTTAATTTGGGATCAAAGAACTAAAATCTATCATTAGATTTGAGAAATTTTCAAAGAATTTTAAGATATCATCAAAGGAAAGTTTAGATAAATTTTGTCTTATCTCTCTCTACATTATGATTTTGAGTTTGGTATTAAGATATGTTGTTCTACATGCTTGAATGTGCATGAAATATAATTTAGATGAATGAAATGAGTCATGGAGAAGTCTCCTTAAGCCAAACCGAAATGTTCTCGTTTTGGTGAAAGTTTGTAATTTTTTGAATATCTTTTGAAATTGATGGTTTAAATGAATTTTATGGTGTTAATTATATATGTATAATGTGAATTGATTATGAAAAATGAAAAAAATGTACATTGAATAAGGCTTGGTTGAAATGATGGGGAAGAAATAGATTAATATAACGAGTTGTATAATTATAATGAATATGGCTTAAATGAAGGGAATTGGATTAAATGTGTGTTGTTGTTTAGAAGTGTTGGTTATAGAACAATTTAGGAGCATCAATTACTATAATAAAGTCTTGAAAATATGACTTGAAAGTTATGCACATTAGGTGTTTGTTAAAATGCCTAAGTGAACTTGGCTCAGGATTTAAGGATTCGTAAAGATATGCTTTGGAAAGCGGTTTTTATGTTTACTTAGAATAAACTTGAATTTTTGCTTAGATTGATGAGTAATAGCCCAATGTTCTTGAATAAAAATGTGCTTAATTATGTTTTGAAATGAGTATATATTAGATTAAAGGCATTAAATACCTTGGAAAATACAAAAGAAAAGCTAATGTGAATAGCAAGGGAAGTATCCATGTAAGAAGCTTAATGGTTGAATCCTATAGCTTAAAGATAGTGATATTGTGTTTTATACACTTATATGATTGTGTATAAATATAAGATACATGTTTGAGTAGTAAATATATTGTATATTTTTATGCATAAATGTTCGGGAGCTGTGAATCAAGAAACTTGTACCAAGGATTGTTGAAGTTAAGGGAGTGTACACCTTTTGAGGTTAGTTAGGGAAATATTATCTCTCAAATGAGATTAGGACATGCCAAGACATGCATGATGACTTGTATGTGAATTTTGAACCTGAGTAATGTATAGTAGAATTGAATCTCAAATAGATGTTAGTATACTTATATATTTAATAAACAACATTGTTTGAATAACTTTTTGCACTTAGAGTGCAATTGGTGTTTTTATTACGTATTTTAAGAAATGATATTATTTTCAACAAACCTGCACTTGAAGTGCAAAGGACAATGTTTTATTTTCTTAAATTACATTTTTGAACAACTTTGCACTTGGAGTGTAAAAGATGACTTTTATTGCATGACATAATGTTTTGAAATTTACATATGCATAATCGAGTGATGTACGTTGCATATATGTGTTCTCTTTTGGCTTAGAGCCATAGAAGGTTCCATTTTATTAGTTAGACCGATAAATAAAGACATTGTGCCTTACTTAATTTTTGTACTTAATATTTGTACATAATTTTTGTGATTGGTGAAGTAACAATTGGCCAATTGTGTGCTAGACACAATAGATTAAGCAACCTTCGTACCCTTAATGTTGGTGCATAAAAGTCGAGTCCCCATATCGACATCTTCTACGGGGATTTGCGGGTGGTTCCAACCCTAGAGGTCTAGTCACCAACGAGGTCATCGCCTAGGATCATGACGCTCTTGTCGACTGCAGCCCGGACTAACCATGGATGAAAGTCGAGCCAACATCAGAAATCGGTGGGTGTGCACACTAGTTTGGCCAACTAATGGCGACACACATGATTGTTTTGGCCTATTCTTATATTTTTCTGACAAGATTCGATTTATACGTGTGATGCTTTTCTGCTTTTGTATATTAAAATTAGAACCTATATTCACCGAATGAGTGATTAATAGGCTAAGCCTATGTTGTTCCTAATCAACATATGTTGAGTCATAGGCTAGGCTTATGTGTTTTTATGTCATATATGTTCACTTCAAAGGTGGTTATGTGCATGCTAGATATGTGAAAAGAAAACTCGTCCTTAGGTTATTTAGACCGTCTTGGTATGTATCGAGTTTTGTTTGCGATATATGTTTTCCCTGCTCACTGAGTACATAGTGTACTCCTCCCCTCACTTTCCAACCATGCAAGTTAATTTAGTGAGTTTGAAGCTCTGAGTGGATCATGCCGCTTTTTGACATTTTCAGGACATTACCGCACGTGGGTAGTCTCTGTTTTGTATTTTTGTTATATAGTAGCTCATGAACTGTTTTCATTAGATTGGTTATGTTGATATGCATTATGCTTTTTTAACTTAACTCTTGACTGTCTTGTTATTTGTAAAAGACCTTATGTATGAACCTTTAGTACTATTATTGAGATTGCTTTTGAGCGGACTTAAAAGTCTAGAAGTTGTGGTAGAATTTTAATGTGAATATAGAAGTGCGTTAAAAACTGATTTGCAGGTGTTTGGATTGAATTTTGAGATTTTTAAAGTACAGCCGTTGTGTTGTCCAAATGATTTTAAAAGATATTCAGTTAGCCTTGCATAGTCGGATTAAGGGTACCGTGAGTGTCCTTAGCCTAGGTATATGACGGTTGCCATGTGCCCGATGTGGTATCGGAACATGACATATGCCTATCAATATATACAGGCGTGTAACTCCACACAATCAGAACCAAAATTCTTCAATTTCCACATGTTTACAAAGACTAACATAATCAGTTTACAAGGTCGTGTAGGTCCAAGTCGCTTCAAATATTTGTTCCATGCTATGATTTCATCTGAATTCCTCTCCTCTTTGTTTAAAAAGGCAATTATTACTTAAAAATGCATTTGAAGCAAATTTAGCACCAAAAATATTATAAAACTAGTGATTATCAAGCAAAACACATTAAATATGGGTGTATAATTATATTCAAATAAGCATTTACCAAACAGCCCCACACTTAAGTTTTTGTTTGAATCAAGTAAATCATAATCTAAAATATTAATCTTACAAACAACTATTCCTTGTTAACCTCAACATCTCCATCTACACTCTAAATTATTATTTCATATCAATCACAATAATGTACAATGGGAATCAAGTTGTTCTAGAACTAACCTTCATAAGTTAATATTAATAGTGATCACATTGATAATATTTTTGAAATCAAAAGTACAAATCTTTGCACCCTTGTCAAGGTTTAACTTAATGCACTTAAGTTTTTAGGGTGAAAAGTATAAGAACAAGGTGGTAGAAGGTCAATAAAAGCTTTCTAGAATGCACAAAGAGAGAAGCAAAGATTATGGTGGAAGTGAAGGGAAAACATTTATAAACTTGTCGACAACTTTAATTAATGGCAATGTAGCATCCTGTTATCTCATGTTAAAGGTTAGAACCCTATAATAGTGTACATGAGATATTATTGAGAAGTTAGAAAGTGAATTTCATGCTCATGCATAATATAACATACACACACATGTGAATATTAATTATTGCACACATTAAAATGATTGTACATGTATTCATTGACAATTTTTCGAGTATAATTAATTTATAAATGTGATTATATTGAGAATTGTGGATTATATATATTGAAAATTGATTTGGTGATAATAATTGCTAATCTAGAATTTTTAGTGAAATTTATGAAACTTTGGGTATTTTTAAACTAAAAAATACCAAGTGGTAGGACAATTGATAAATGATAGTTGAAATAAGAGTCAAATGGCAGTGAAAATTTTGATAAATGACTTTGGGATTTATTGACAAGTGTCACTGAAAATTGAGAGACAATTAGAGTAAAAATTAGAGTTGATTGGATTAGTTAAATAAGATAACTTAGTTTAAACCTATATAGATTGGATATGTGGCAAGTGGCAAGTGTCACTTGCCAAGCCATATCTTTATCCCACAATTCTCTTAATTACTCGGAAGACCATTAAATTGTCTTGAAACTTGCTTCTTCTTCTTCTTCTTCGTGGCTTTCTCCTTCATGAATTTTCTCACCAATCTCTATTCACGTTGAACCTAGCTCTCTCATCTTTTACTTACTACTCTCACCTTGTTGTCTTCTTCATTTGCCATAAGAAAACCTAAACCTCTCATCCTTCATGATGTTGTATATGGGTTGTATGAGAAGTTAGGACTTCTTAGTGTTCTTGAAGAGTTTGAAGATTTTGAAGTTAAATCAAATAAGTTATGCTTTAATCATCAGGGTAGTGTTAAATCAAACTAATATGATGAATAATTTGAGATTAATGACATGATCATGAAATTATATGTGTGAATCGTGAGTGATGAAATGTGTATATAAATGTCTTGTTTCTGCATATAAGATGATTAACCTTTCAAAGTTGTTGTAGAGATTAGTTTGAACTTGAAATATCATTAAAATGGTGTAGAAAGAAGTGCAAAAATTATGACTTGTAAATTGGATATTTATGTTCTGTTTTCTTGGTATATTAAGTGAACTTCTTTTATTGTTTTATACATGAACTAACACGAGTTTAGAGCTAATAAAAAAGAGTACTATGGTGTTTTGAAATGGGATAAATTAAGGAGATAGTTAGGAATGAAATGAAGGTGAAAAATGAAGTGAAACACGTGTAGAAAATTGAAGATGAATGTGTATATGAATATGTTCTATTTTGGTATGTAATAACGTGAATGTCAATAATTGTAATAGAGATGAAGTAAAGTGAGCTAAAAGAGAAAGAAAGGGATAGTATAGTGTCTCAAAGTGAGAAGAATTAGGATGCTAGTTTATAGATAAAGGAAAGGTGACAATGGAGTTGAATGTGTACTGAAATTTTAAAGAATGCATAGACATGATTGACGTTCTGTTTATAGGGTTATGATCAACAATCTTGTATGATGTGTTTTGCGGATGTTTTGAATTGAAATGGAGGTGATAATGAAGAGGAATTGAAGTAGGAATGATAAGATATGCAATGGACGTGTTTAATAATACACTTGGAAGGGGAAGGAGTAAGGATTCAGTAAACCAGAAAATAATAGTGATATGTCTTGTTATATATTTATGATTGATAAATCAAATTAGTAGAGTTTTATGTATTTTAATGCAACTAATATGGTAGTTGAAGTAGTATATAATGAAATTGCATAAATGAATGTGAATATTGGAGAATTTGGTGTAAAATGATGTAGTATATGTGTAGAAATCGTGGGAAATGTTGTTATGTGAGATATGCTTCTCATATGTCCGTTAAGCAGATTTCAGATCCGCTGGGCGGACATTCTCAGGAATTTTGGCATGCCATCTTCGTTCATGTCTGTTTGGAGGGATGTATGTTCGCTGGGCGGACATTCTCGGGACACTTACATAAATGTGCGATTTTGACCCTTTAGACGACAAAATCTCTTTTCGGAGTCTTTACGGAAGTTATAGAGAAGTTCTTTTGGAAAACGTTCTAGAATGACATTAATCTGACATCCACGACAAAAGTTATACCTTTTGTCCCAAAATCATGTATATTTATAAATTATTGACTTATTAATGTTTTGCTATAAGGTATTTAGGTTTGAATGTGATCTTAAATGAGCCTAGTTGATGATGAATTGAACGATTAAAGAAAGGAACGTGTATTAGGTATTAAAGGATGATTTAAAGATGATGTTAATTAGTTATGAAACGCGCATTAAGGAAATGTATTTGAGATTGTCATTGAACATGCATTGTACATATATATATATTTTTGTGTGTGTGCGCGCGCGCGCATAAATGAATACTTATATAATTGTGTAAAGTTGTGATGTGTGTAAATGTATGTTGCATGATATAGAAGAGCAATTATAGCGACAACATCCAGACGTTGCCGGAACTTCAAGGCAATAGATATCTGGAGTAAACTGTGAGTAACCTCGATGGTCTCACTTTGAATATTTGTTTGTTTGAATTATGTATTGAATTATTATGTGATATGTATGTACTGATTTCAGACATTGAATATCCGAGACGTTTGATACATGAATAATATTGGAAGTGCTCACAGAATGTGAATTTGACCGAATCTGTGATTTCTTAACTTAAATGTTGAATGCCAGACCAAGGTTCGATGACAAATGTGAATGAAACTGTAAATCTGATTGATTGAACACAATGATTGATTGAATATATGTGGTACATTGCATTACATGAATGCATGAAAGATAAAGGTTGTCATGACCGGAGTTGCCAGTAAAAAGAGCTTAAAGTTCAGAACGTGAGCCTCTGGCTCAATATGTAAATGAGTCATATATCTCCAATGGATAAGGGACAGTATTAATGAGCCCGATATTCACAACAGATACGGGATTCAGAACGTGAGCCTCTGGCTCAATATATAAATGAGTCATATATCTCCAATGGATAAGGGACAGTATTAATGAGCCCGGTATTCACAACGGATACGTGATTGTGAAAAAGGCACTTGGTCACAGTAACAAAATAAACGAACGTGAGTCTCATGAGCATTACATATATACTTGATGTATGTACAAATTGAATGATTGTAATGTATTCTTAAATTACGTTGAATGAGAGATGTGAAAATTGTGTACAAGGTGTTTTATGATGCTACATGATGATACTTGAAATGATATGAACTATGTGATTGCATGGATTGTTATGTTATGTGACATAAGTGAACCATCGAAGATGGTTAACTTAAGGAGTTCACAAAACTTACCAAAAATTGTGCGTTGACTTTTCAGGTTCGAGAGAGACGATAAAGCTTATAAGTCAATTTAGAAGAGAACTAGTACTAATTTTGGATAAAAGACATGACTCAAAGGTCGGTCAACCGAGACTGAAAGATTTAGATAAATTTTTGTATAATTCCTCATATATGTAACATGTTATGTATATAGAGATGCAAACTCTGACATGTTTTTGATAATGCACATATATAGATATTGTAAAGCTACATTATATATATTGTTTAAAAAATAAAATGAGGAATTTGAGATTTAGCCATGGTGATTCTTATGTTTTAATTTATGATGTTATCAGTAAGTGAAAGTGATGTAGTTGGTGCACCGCTTCCGTCAGGCATGTGCTCGAATGCCAGAAAGACGTATGGGCACAAATGTTTGATAGGAGTGGGGCGCCACAAGTAATATGGATGGTTATGATTTAGAGAACTTTTCACTTCCATGACATATGACAATTTCTTGCCTCTATTAAAATAATATGTGCAAATTAAAGGAGCAATAAAGGATGACATATCGAAAGGCTACCTTCATAAATAATTACTATATATCGAAAGATTATCTTCATAAATAATCACTTGCATGTTTATAGACAAAATTGCTGTAGCGATCCCTGTGTTATACAAAAGTAGCTAATTAAACCCTGAGATATAAAATGTTACTCTATTAACCTTATATTTTCAATTTTGCTGCAAAAAAAACCCTTAGCCGTGTGTTAATAAGGGGCTGTGAGTTAATAAAATTTCAACTCAAGATTTTTTTTGCTAATTTTTATATGTCAGAATTTTTTTAACAACTTTTGAATAACACAGGGTTATTAAGGCAATAAATTCCTTAATGATAATATGTTTTTCGTAAAAACAGGTGAGGGGTGATGACTTCCCTGCGTCTCCTGTTTTTCAAAATATAATGGAGATTTACCACATGCAACTGCAATAACCTTCTCAGGTATCTCAAGAGTCCACCATAAGTAGCATACTCATGTTGGGCTAGGGAGCTATTAAAAACTCTACACTGTACATCTATATCTTTTCAGCAATCTCCAACTCCGGATCTAATGAAGCGCAAACCTGTTGTCGCGACAGGAAGCTTCATCCGACAACTTAAAGTTTTAAAATAAAAAAGGAGGATTTATCTGCACCAAAACATAAGAAGCGCCGGGAATCTTTTTATATTTTATTTTTCATCATTTATTTTCATTAACTGAACAAGAGCATATATATGTAAAATTGTTGCATTAACAATGGTTGTCTTTATACACTTATAATCCGTTATTTGTTTCTAGGAGGCAGCAATATTACAATATCTAGTGAACGCCTATAGATGGTACTTAGAGGCTGGTTTTGGAAAACATAACATCTTTACTAAAATCTGTTAGGCTTATTAATGGTTTTGATGATGACCATTAATATTTCAAAATTTAAATTTGATTTATTCCCTTTTGAAGGTAACAATATAATTCTTAAGAGGAAATAAAATCGTAAGATAAATGCTTCCCTTTTTATAGGAACTTTTTTTATGAACTTATCTTATTTATTTTACAAAATTCGGAAGGATCTTGCTAATTATATATTTTGTTAATTAGCTCTAGATTTCTTTTAACGGTTGATTATGGCAAGATTCTAGCAGATATAATATTGAAAATTCAAAGTCAACTCAAAATAGAAATGAAGCAAACGGGAAGACAAAAGCCAGAATTTTTGAAATATTTCAGAAGTATCAATATTTTCAAAAGTCATATCTTGATCAAAATCTCTCGTACCTTAGAAAGTGACAATTCTTTTTGTGAGAGATCATTGAAGCTCATAGGAAACAAATTACTTATTCATTTGTTGAGAGCTTGTAGAAGCTAGCAAAATACTACTTGTATGGAAGGTTGGAGAACCTTGAAAAATATGTATCTGTGAGCTTTTAGAGGCTCGAAAAATACTACTAGTATAGAAGGTTGAAGAACTTTAAAAAACATGTTCTCGTGAGCTTAAAAAAGCTTATTAAATTAGTACTTGGATTTTCATAGTGAAACACTCAAATTGGATACTTGGGGACTAAACGTAAGTTTGGGTTGTAAGTCGAACCAGTATAAATGGACTGCATCCTTCTTCTCTCTCTCTCTCGCTTTATTTTTTATATTTCCACATTATATTATGTGTGTTCATTTCAGCAAGAGGCTCCTTCACTTTCATAATAGGTTTCTTTCGTTTTCAACTTGCTAAAAGTTCCTTTCAATTTAATAGGCACCTTTTATTTTAAATTGTCTTAATTGGATTTTTCCTTTAGCAGACTCCTATCGTTTAATAAGTTTCTATCACTTAACAGGCTCCTATTGATTAAATAGCGTCGTATTGCTTAAACATGGTCCTATCGCATAACAAGCTTCTCATACTTTACATGCTTCTATTGTTGTTTTAAACTTTGACAGTCCTGTCATTTTATTCGAATTAAAAGTATCTCTTGTGTGTGTTTTCTTTATCAAAATCCTCCATAGCATGAGTAGAATGCAGTAGGAAATGTAGGCTATTTACTTCATTGCTACTCCTTTTGGTAGGTAAATGCCAAGGCTTCATATTTAGCTTTGGTGATGAGTTTATTATTGCACCTTTGATACAATTATAGAGGATTAGAGAAGGCATTGAAGGACTGTGTTTGGATGAAAAAGCTTATGTAGTTAAAAAGAAAAGGATTGTTTTGATTGCCTAATGAGAAGGCCTGATGATGTGTTCATTTACCAGTTGTGTTAAGAGATCCTGAAATTGCAATGGAATAAAAGATGGAATGGAACAGTTGAAGACCCTAGGTAGAGTTCTCACAGAACTCTGATGCATCATCCTTAAGTTTAGTTTTTGTTAGAAAGCAAACTCTCTTTTGGACACTTAGAGATTGACGTGTATGACTCCAAATACTTGCTTAATAGTCTAGAAATGTAGGAGTCAAAGTTTAAGTGTTGTGTTATATATATCAAAACACATGTATAGGAGGTATCAAAGTTTGAGTGTTATTTTGATGTGTTTAGAACATATATGGGGACACATGTCATCCCCTTCATTTACTCATTGTCCTCTATGTCGGTTTACAATGCCTATATAAAGGCTAGCCCATCTCTTGTACTTTAAGTGAATAAAAATGAAATAAAAAGAAAGGTGCAATAGCATATTGTGTGAGAAAGAGTGTGCAATGTGTGAGGAAGAAAAAAACAGAGCTGTAGCTCTTGCAAAAGAAGAAATTTTTTGAATATTTTTCAGATTCTATTTAGAGCCCATCAAGCTTCCAACAAGTGGTATCAGAGCAAAGGTTTGTTTGTTCGTAAATTGGTGAAGCAATGGCCAACTTGATCCAGCCTCAAGTTCTGAAATTGACAAAGACAAATTATGGGAATTGGAGCATCCAGATGAGAGTGATGCTTGGTTCTGATGATTTATGGGACATTGTTAAAGATGGATATCCTGAGCCCATAGATGCAGCTGCCGAAGTAGCCTTATCGGATGTTGGACCCCACACCCCACACCCCACCCTTCGGTGTTTGCAGGTTATACTGCGGCGTGTGTTTGGGGGTTATACCCCGGCGTGTGTTTGCGGGTTATACCGCGGCATCCAACACAAATCAGTATTGTCCTCTTTGGTCATGGGTGGAATCCACGATTCGAACCCATGACCTCAAGGTTTTGTTTCACTTTAAGTGAACGCCTCTCACCATTGAAGGACATTAAAATAAGTTCGATTAATTTTCGTGGTGAGGAATCCCTCTTTTGTGGAACGCGCGTCCAGATGTCACGTAGGACGTCGGACACAGGTCTCACCAGGGAGGGGTTCCAACATCGAATGCTAAAAAAAGGACATTAAAAGAAAATCGAAAGAAAGATAAAAAGGCGTTGTTTTTAATCTTTCAAGGTGTTGATTAACCCATGTTCAAGAAAATCTCAAACACAAAGACTTCAAATGAAGCATGGGATATTATGCATAAATCTTTCTAAGGAGTCGAAAAAGCTAAAAAGGTACGACTTCAATCACTCAGACCTGAGTTCGAGATGTTAAAAATGCAAAACTCAGAAAATATTGGTGATTATGTCACTCGTTTAAAAATAGTGGCTAATGAAATGAAAAGAAACAGTGAAACTCTAGATGATGTTCGAGTATTGGAAAAGCTTTTGCGTTCTTTTACACACAAATTTGATTATGTTATCATCGTAATCAAAGAATCGAAAGATTTTTCAGAACTTTCGATTGATGAACTCATTGGTTCTCTCGAAGCACATGAGAAAAGAATGAATTGGAATGATAATACTGATGATTTGGAGAAAGTCATGCAAAGCAAACTAACAGTCGATGAAAATCAAGCAAGCAGTAGCCAAAGATAGGACAAAGGAAGTCAAGGTGGCTACAGAGGTGGCTACCAAGTAAGACGTGGTCGATGGAGCAACTGAGGCAGACGTGGACGTAGCTGACAATTTTTTGAAAGAGAAAATGCAAATGAAGGAAATCTGACATATGGTCGTGGAAGAGGTTATAGAGACAGAGGTTAAGGCAAATTTCAACAAAGAAGAGATAAATCTTAAGTGCAGTGTTATAATTGCAATAAATATGGTCATTTTAGTTACGAGTGCAGATCGAATTCTGAGGCATAAGAAAGAAGTCATTTTGTAGTAGGAGAAGACAAGAAAGATAACGTTGTTATGCTTCTCTCATTACAAGTGAATGAGCAAAGCAATAATAATGTTTGGTATTTGGACACTAGTGCCAGCAACCATATGCGTGGTCATAAAGAGTTGTTAACAAACATGGATGAAACAGTTCATAGTGAAGTTACATTTGGTGATTCAACAAAGATTCTGATTAGAGGCAAAGGTAAAATCACAATTTCTTTGAAAAATGGAGAAAAGCAATATATTCCTGATATATATTATGTGCCTGCTTTGAAAAGCAACATCATCAGCTTCACTCAACTTTTACAATAGAGATATGTCATATTATTGAAAAATAAATATCTCACCATCTAGAATAAAAAGGGAGAATTGATAGTAAGAGTAAAGACGACGAAGAATCGCCTTTTCACACTCGATGTACAAAATGAGTTGATAAATTGCATGAAGTCAGTCATCAAAGATGAATCCTGGTTGTGGCATTTGAGGTTCGATCATCTCAGTGTTACTGGACTAAAATTATTATCAAAGTCAAAGATGGTGAACGGATTACCAAAAGTTGATCAACCAAAGCAATTGTGTGAAGCTTGCATCAAAGGAAAGCAACACAGACAACATTTTGAAACTGGAAAATCATGGAGAGCTAGAAGGCCGCTAGAGATTGTCCACATAGATATTGTTGGTCCATTTAATGTGCCATCAACTAGAGGAAACAGGTATTACTTAACTTATATTGATGATTTTATTAGAGAATGTTAGGTGTATATCTTGAAATAAAAATCAGAGGCTCTTGATAAGTTCAAAGAGTTCAAAGCAATGGTCATAAAAAAATGGACAGTATCTGAAGATACTTAGATCTGATATGAGAGGCAAGTACACCTCAAAATTGTTCGACAATTTTGTAAGAAGCATGGAGTCATTCATCAGCTGACAGCAAGATATACACCACAATAAAATGGTGTAGCTGAAAGAAAGAATCGCACAATTCTTGATATGGAAAGGAGCATGTTGAAAGAAAAACATTTACCAAAGAATTTGTGGGCTAAAGCCATTGTATGTGCAGTTTATTTGCTAAATTATTGTCCAACAAAAGCGTCAAATTTATGACACCTAATGAAGCCTGGGGCGGAAGCAAACTAGGTGTTGGATATCTCAAGATTTTTGGGTGCATTGCATATGCCCATATTCCTGAACAAAAAAGAAAGAAGTAGGATGATAAAGGGGAGAAATGCATTTTCATTAGCTACGACAATATAAGTAAAGCATATAAATTGTACAACCCCTTAACTAAGAAGGTGATCATCTCAAGAGATGTTGAGTTTGATGAAGCAGACTACTGGAGATGGAGCAAAGAAGAAAAGAACATTCAAGGAATGTTTTTTTATGATAAAGATGATGATGATCTAGATGTACGAGAATAACAAGATAATCATTCTTCTCCACAAAGTCCACCACCAACACCTGCATTGACATCATCAACACCAAGTAGTAATAGCAACAACAATTCAGGGGGAGCACCTATTAAAACAAGAAATCTAAGTGATCTTTATGATGCTACAAAACGAATAGATACATTTGACTATTCGTTGTTTTGTTTACTAACCGCATGTGATCCGGTGACATACGAAGAAGCCGCTGGAGACAAAAAGTGGGAACATGCAATGAATGAAGAAATTGGTGCCATCCAAAGAAATGATACATGGGAATTGACCAGTCTTCTAAAAGGACATAAACCAATTGGAGTTAAGTGGATATATAAGACAAAAACCAATCAAGAAGGAAAGGTGGAAAGATATAAGGCAAGGTTAGTCGCAAAAGGTTATAAACAGAAATATGGAATTGATAAGTCCCGTTCCTCTGTGCCACTAATTCTATACCTATTCTATATCACAACAAATACATCAACATTTTAATTGAAAGCTAACATCTCAACTTTACGGTCGTCTAAGCTGAGCCAATGCTTCCTCCTCTTTTTTATTTTGCTTCCTGCTTCACTTCTTCAATCTCACTCTCAACTCTTTCCATCCATATTTATTAGATCTTACTCTAATAAATATCGACTTTTGCCAAATTGCTCTGTTCTTCGTCTTCTTCTTATGACCTTTGAATAATTTATCTTCTTCTTCTATCAAAAACAGCAAGCCCAGTACTATGGGGGATTTTGTTTTGCTCTTTGTGTTTTAGATGGCCCGAAATCAACTCTCAGCTTCAAACTAAGTTCAGTCAAATACTTCTTTTTATTAACTTCCCTCTTGTTCTTTCTCTAAACGCTTTAGGGTTTTCTCCATCTACATTTCTAAATTGTTTATGGCTCACTCGCTAACTTTTTAAGCCGTTAAACAGATGAAATAGTTTCTAAGATAACATATACGATGGTTTTAGGGGTTAAGGTTAATGGCTTAGCTTTCAGAAACTTAAAAGTAGAAATCTATCTTTTTCCATTTTTATGATATGTACGATGATAAAGAGATGTTGAAATGTTACTTTAGTACTTAGCCATTAACCATAACCCCTGAAACTATCGTATATGTTATCTTAGAAATCATTTCATCTGTTTAACGGCTTAAAAAGTTAGTGAGTTAACCATAAAAAATCTAGAAATGTAGATGGAAAAAACCCTAAAGCATCCCGAGAAAGAACAAGAGGGAAGTTAATAAAAGAAGTACCTGACTGAACTTGGTTTGAAGTTGGGAATTGATTTCGGGCCATCTAAAACACGAAGAGCAAAACAAAATTTCCCATAATACTAGGCTTGTTGTTTTCGATAGAAGAAGAAGATAAATTATTCAGAGGCCGTAAGAAGAAAACGAAGAACAAAACAAGTTGACAAAGGCCGATATTTATTAGAGCAAGATCTAATAAATATGGATGGAAAGAGTTGAGAGTGAGATCGAAAAAGTAAAGCGGGAAGCAAAATAAAAAAGAGGAGGAAGCATTGGCTCCACTTAGACGACCGTAAAGCTGAGACGTTACCTTTTAATTAAAACGTCGACATATTTATTTTGGGATCGATTATGTACAGAATTATTGGCATAGGTGAAGGGGACATTATCAGATTCCACACACACACACACACAACGACTAAGGCCTTTTTTGATTGGATGTTAATTAATGTAATAGAATGGAAAGGAATGTAATGATTTATAATGGAATAGAATGTAATATAGTAAAAAGTTGTTTGGGAATGATATTGGAATGGTTCATAATGTATTGTAGTGAAATATTGTTTGGAAGATGGATGGAATGGAATGGAATGTATAATAAATAACTTTTATACCCCTTATATTAAAATGGTTATTGCAGGAGGTTTATTATTTTATTATTAATTA
>JAOSBP010167296.1:0-17078 GCA_027563825.1 Erythroxylum mucronatum
ACAATTTTACTAACAAATTGCAAATAATATGAGCTCAACATAGGGAACCAATTTAAGCACAAAAATCATCAATTAAGGGTCAAAAAGTACTTTAACAATTATGAAAATGTAGCTAATTAATAATGTAAACTTGGGTTCAATCACTCCGCCACTTGCTTCTTCATTCCAGGCCACCAGAAATGTTGCTTCAGTGTGTTATACATCTTGGTAGTACCAGGATGCATAGCATAGGCGGCCATATGAGCTTCTTCAAGAATCTCCTTCCTCAGATCATCCATATTAGGCACACACAACGTCTGTCTCAACCATAATGTCTCATCCCTCAACTCAAACTCAGAATTTGGATTTGCCTTCACTTTCTCTATAAACTTCACCATATTAGGATCTTTACCTTGGACTTTCCTGATTCTGTCATGTAGCATCGATCTCAACTTCAAAGTAGCAATCAAAGCCCTATCCTGCTCCAGATTCAATTCCACATTTAGCGCTCTCAAATGAATCAGATTAGGTAGCCTCGATAACTGAATCTGAGCTATACTGATATTAGACTTTCTGCTCAAGGCATCGGCCACCACATTAGCTTTTTCCGGGTGGTACTCAATAGTGCAGCCATAATATTTCAGTAACTCAACTCATCTCTTTTGCCTCAAATTCATCTCCCTCTGGCTCAGCAGATACTTCAAACTCTTATGATCTGTGTATATCTGGAACGTCTCTCCATACAAATAGTGTCTCTAAATCTTTAGGGCAAAGACAATTGCAGCTACATGTATCGAATAATTGATCTCGTGAGACCTTAATTGTCTCGATGCATAGGCGAACACCTTGCCATATTGCATTAATACACATCCCAATCCTTGATATGACACATCACTATACACCACATATCCTCCGGTCCTCGATGGAATAGTTAACACCAGTGTAGTAGCCAACCAATGTTTTAGCTCCTCAAAGCTTTTCTGACACTCCTAATTCCATTTAAGCACTGCATTCTTCCTCAGAAGTTTTATCAAAGGGGCCGAGATCAGAGAAAATCCCTTGACAAACCTTCGATAATATCCAGTCAATCCTAGGAAGCTTTAGATCTTCGACATATTTCTTGGAGCTTCCCAATTCATCACTGCCTCTATCTTCTTTGGATCTACCTGTATGCCATATCCAATCACTATATTCCCTATATACACAACCTGATCTAGCCAAAATTCATACTTACTGAATTTGGCATACAACTGTTTCTCTCTCATGATCTGCAAAATGACCCTCAGATATTCGGCATGCTCCTTTCTACTCTTCGAATACACCAAGATATCATTAATGAATACAATCACGAATTGTTCCAGGTAGGGCTGAAACACCTTGTTCATCAAGGCCATAAAAGCTGTCTGGGCATTAGTCAGCCCAAACAGCATCAATAAGAACTCGAAGTGCCCATACCTGCTCCTGAATGCACTCTTAGGTACATCAGCCTCAGCTATCTTCAACTGATAGTATCCTGACCTCAAGTCCAACGTAGTAAATATCTAAGCTCCCTATAGCTGATCAAGCAAATCATCAATTCTAGGCAATGGGTACTTATTCTTCACTGTCACCCCCGATTCAGTTGCCTATAATCGATGCATAACCTCAAAGTCCCATCTTTCTTTTTCACAAACAGCACTGGAGCTCCCCAAGGTGAAACACTGGGTCTTATAAAACCCTTTTACAACAACTCCTGATGCTAAGCCTTTAACTCCTTCAGTTCCACATATGCCATCCTATATGGAGAAATGGATATAGGAGCAGCACCTAGAACTAGATCGATTGTGAACTCTGTTTCCCGATTTGGTGGTAAACCAAGTAGCGTATTAGGAAACACATCCAGGAATTCCCTAACTACTGGAATGTCTTATACACTCTGCTGAGCCCTAGTATCAATGACGTGGGCCAAATAAGCCTCACATCCTTCCTATATCAATCTTAGTGCATTCATAAATGATATCATCCTGGTTGGTACTGCCTGACTAACTCCTCTAAAACTGCCCTCGCTGACCAGGAGATTCTAGTACTACCTCCTTAGTGTAGCAGTTCATGACGACCCTATGAGCAGTGAGCCAATCCATGCCTAAGATAACCTCTATCTCTCTCAATTGTAATATAATCAGGTCTACCTCCAACTCTGCTTGATCGATCCTAATCAAGCACCCCTTGCAAACTTCTCCTATGACAGTAGTACTACCTAGAGGCGTACTCACCTCTAGCCCATACTGTAGCAACTCTCTAACACAATGCAGTATACATGCCAAATGCGGTGTGATAAAGGAGTGTGTGGATCCTGGATCTAGCAGTGCAAATACCTCAAAATCATAAATGAGAAGCACACCTACTACTACATCCGGTGAGTCTTGAGTCTCTTGCCTGGTCATAGCATAGACCCTGGCTTGGGACTACGGTCGGCTGTCCCGCCCCTCAGTCCTCATGGAAGAACTCCCAAATCTCACTCTGCCTCTACCTTGGCCTCTCTGTCCAGATCCACCACCTCTACTCTGTTCGATCATTGCATCACTCCGAGAAATGAGTTCCTCTATATCTTATCTTTCTATTGATACCAAAATCACTCAGTTTGGTTCAGTAATTTGGAAGATCTACCTCAAACATTATCGGGTTATTCATGTCCAAAAACAATGTACTATACACTTCCATCCAAAAATTCAACATCTTAGAGACTGAATCATAATTCGACTTCTTGAGACAATTTGTATACCTATATCTCTAGTTCACTCCAAATTAAAAATCATCTCATTTGGAATCTTACAGATCAAGATATCATCAAAATACAGGAACATGTCTAGTAAAATATCCAGTTCATACACTTCCAACTGATACCCTTACTTTGATTAGATTAATCTTTTTTGGGTCAAAACCAAATGCTATAATTTCTATGGAGAGATAGAGAAATGTGTTATGAATCCAATGCTTCAAAAATCAGGTCATTTGGAGGTCGGACGACAAAGTTATGACTAAAAGAATCAAACAAGGTTTTGTCCACATAAGATGAAGCAGATAGCAGACGAAGCAAAAAGCAAACAAAACAGAAAGCAGGCGAAGCAAAAAAGTAGACGAAGCAGAAAGCAGACGAACCAAAAAGTAGACGAATTGAAAAGCAGACGAAGCAAAAAGCAGATGAAATAAAGAGCAGATGAAGCAAAGGGCAGATGAAGCAAAGAGCAAACGAAACAAAGAGCAAACGAAACAAAGAGCAGACGAAGCAAAGAGCAAACGAAGCGAAGTCAACTTAAGATGAAGCAAAGTCAACTTAAAACGATACAACTCTTAAGACGAAACAGAGTCAACTTAAGACGAAGCAAAGCCAATTTAAGACGATGCAAAGTCAACATAAGATGATGCAACTCTTAAGACGATATGACATCATCACAGACGATACATTTTTACAGACGATGTGACATCATCATAGACGATATGACGTCATCATAAATGATACAGATGGTCAACTTAAAATGAAGCAGAAGTCAACCTAAGACGATATAGATGGTCAACTTAAGACGAAGCAAAAGTCGACCTAAGATGATACATATGGTCAACTTAAGACGAAGTAGAAGTCAACCTAAGACGATACAGATGGTCAACTTAAGTCAAAGCAGAAGTCAACCTAAGACGATACAGATGGTCAACTTAAGACGAAGCAGAAGTCAATCTAAGACGATACAGATGGTCAACTTAAGACGAAGCAGAAGTCAACCTAAGACGATACAGATGGTTAACTTAAGACGAAGGAGAAGTCAACCTAAGACGATACAGATAGTCAACTTAAGACGAAGGGGAAGTCAACCTAAGACGATATAGATGGTCAACTTAAGACAAAGGAGAAGTCAACCTAAGATGATACAGATGGTCAATTTAAGATGAAGCAGAAGTCAATCTAAGACGATACAGATGGTCAACTTAAGACGAAGCAGAAGTCAACCTAAGACGACACAAATGGTCAACTTAAGACGATACTGTCTATACTTCTCAACTCAAAAACCTTTTTCTTGAACATCTCTAAGTTTTCATCAACTCACATATAAACACCCATATATTCATACATCATTTCGTTGCTACTTCAACTCCAAAAACCATTTCCACCACATTTGACCATTAACAATCTATCAAAAACCAAATAACACCATATCCACAATTTTCGTCCCCTTAACACAGTGTTCAAGAATATAAATATACGTAAATGCCATGATCATGCACTGACAATAAATTCATTAACTTTATTTCAAAATCCACAACTCTAACAATTTTATTCACTACTTACTTGTTGAAGACTCCAGAAGTTTCAACTATCTTTAAGCCCTAACTTCATACAAAATTACGTAAACCACTGTGAACACTAATCAACTTCTAGTTTTTTTCCTTAAGCCAAAAGAAACACTTAGCAGTGGAGGAAGTGGTGAGGGACATAAAAAAAGCAAAGTTAACTCTCAGAAGGAGTTTTGATGGAAAACTTTGTGTATAGGAAGAAATTCGGAGAAGATGATAACAAGGAAAGAACTTAGGAAAAGAACAAACCTCCTTTTAACTCTCAGATAACTCAAACTTACTTCTGACAAATAATAAAGGCAACTTTACACTTATCACTTTTCCTAAGGTCCAACTCTAGCTAAGTTTCTTTTGAAACTAACTCCATTAATTCTATCTTTACAATCCAACTATCTTCAAATCTTCTTTTGATTTCTTTTCCCCTATTTTCTATAATTTTTCTCCGAAATTTATTCCTAAATTTACCGAAATTCATAATTCTCACAATCCTACTAATCAATAATATTTTTAACACAGATAAATTCAAAATTCACTAAATTTCCAAAAATCTCAATTCAATTCAATTATACTTGGAATCATTCATGAATGCATGTACAATTATTTTCATGTGCAAAACTTTCACTATTCACGTGTATATGTATGACATATTATGCATGAGCATGAAAAAAATGCATTTCTAAGCTCTCATTAATCACTCATATTTACCATTCTAGCCTCCCACATGTGATGGGATGTTACACCCTGTTTGGTTGTTAGCTGGTTGGGTTGGCTGATTCAACCCAACCAACTAATTTTATAGAAGCTGCTTGTAAGCAGCATTTACACAATAACTGATTAACCTTTCCTATAATGTCCTTCACTCTCTACTCTCTATGCGATGTCTTTCTCACGCTATAGTCTGGTTTCATTTCTCTGGCCTGTCTCACTCACGCACGGGATGACTAATTAAGTCACCCCCGTGAATACTATTTAATAAGTCCCTGTAGTCACCCCGCGACTGGAGTCATGCACGGTGGTGCATGACTCACTTATGTCCTTTGCTTCAACTTTGACAAATGAAATATTGAACTTTTAAAAGTGGCACAATATTTTTTAAAGTTCAATAATATATACCTATGATATTGATATAATATTTTGGATTATTAAGCTATATTTTGAGGATTATAAACTTAACTTTATAGAATTAAATATCTAAAATCTAAATTCCTATAAGAATATTCAAATATATACTATTCATACCCTTATAATTTTTTTAAAGTCATGTCCTCATAAGTCATTTTACATATAAACAGCTAATACTAAATAGTTACTTTTACTAAACATCAAATGACAAACAGCTAATACAATCCACTGGTCAAATCAGCTGATAGAATCAGCTATTAGCTAACAACTGATAGAATCAATTAATTGTCGAACAGGGCCTATATAAATGAACATCGTATAGTTAACATTAAAATAAAAGATTACTCTTATGGAAAATATTACTTGACTAGGATCCCTTATAACCATGCAATTTCAGCAATCATTTTGAGCATCCTCATGTTCAGTGTCTTTTGTATTTATAACCTTATGATAGCCTCATACGTAAATGTCTTTTGTATTTGGGATCTTATGAAAAGTCTTATATATGTTGTGTTTATGATCATATTATAAGATATATACACAATGTCTTTTGTTTGGGCATCATTAACATTTTAATATAATGTTTCTTTTATTTATACAATATGTAGTGTGTAATGTCACTTTAGTATGGAACAACTTTTTATGAATTTGTATTTAAAAATTTACAATCTTGTGACTTTATTAAATTTGAACAACTAATTACATATGGCACATATGAACATTGAAATATAACATACACATTAAATAAAGCATCAATTCATTTTGATTAATTTACTAAAGCAGAAGGTATGTTTTACCTCTTAAGTTGTACACCATATTTAAGTTAGACCCTAACATTTTACAATGTTAAAATAAGGCTTTAACATTTGACAAACTAAATTATTTAGACCTAAGATTGATAGCATATCAAAATTTTGTCACTTACATTGATATGACATTTTCCTAATTTTAGAGGCCCAAGCAAGCCACATGAACAACTTATGTGGCCTCTGAATCCTAAATTTTGGGAGTTTAGGATTTTAAGTCCCAATTTCCTAAATTGCAACATCTTCAACTTCTTTCTCTCCCTTTATCTTTTTTTTTTGCTACTTTTTCTATCAGTGTTGATATTGATTGCAATCAGATTGATTTGTTAGCATTTACTTAATTAAATACACGTTCATATTGGAGACTTAAGATTTTGTGGCTTTTTATTATAGGTTTTTCATATCTAGATTTTCTTTGGAACTGTATAAGAAATCTAGTGAAGGAGTGAAATATAACATAACTGTCTTTTTCATTATTGAAATATCCATTACAAAAGAAAACACTAATATAAAAGAAAGGGGCAAAACTTCACCCTATGCTTTTGACCTAACAATTCAATAACAAATTACTTCATAAAAAAAAGATCTTGAAGCTTAAGTATATGCCTCCTCTTTCTAGTTAATAGCTTGACTATAAAATGTAGTATATATCACTATTTTGCCTCACAATAAAGTCTAATTACAAATGAAGTTGCTAAATGAAAAGTTTAGAGCAACTAGTACAATGGACACTACTAGAGGACTATCAATTAGTATACATCAATCATTATATTCATCTTAAACTTCCAAGTCTATGTCATTGTTGCCATTGATTTTATTAGCCATATCCTCTTAGCCAATGCTAAATTTCTATATGTTGCTCTAAACCTTCATCCTTGATATCTTTTTCTTTCAGATCCTTGATTCCATTTTCATTTACTAAAGCAAAAACATATTGTCACTTATATCAATTAAATTTCCATTCTAGTTACTAGGGGGTACCTCCTAAATCATATTCCTAGTTTTTTGGGCTTATATCCCTTTACTTTTATATTTTCATCAAATTTCGCTATTTCAATGTTATTGATATTATCAATACTTTCCATATCTAATATTTTAAAACCTTAATCTTCCTTAGCTAAGATTCTCAATGATCTACTATATTTCTTATAGCTAATTTTATCCTTTATATAACCAAAATTTAGGGTTTCAAAGGCCACATAAGCTATCAATATGGCTTATGTGGGCCTTATATTAAAATTTTTCATATTAATATAAGTGACAAAACTTTGATAAATATTTAAGGTTTCATCAATTTAAGGTCTAATTGATATAATTTTTCAAAGCATTAATGTCTTTTTTAATAAAGTAAAACATAATGATCTAATTTAAATTTTGTTAAAAATCTATAGGGATAAAATGTACCTTTTACTATTTAGGATATAAGATTCATACATTTACTATCTATTATAACTAAGATGCATACATTTACTATCTACTATAACTAATCATATAAATCATCTATACATCTTCATTCCTATTTCCTGTATGTACATATTCCAATGGCAATACTAGACATAATTAAGACAATATCATCAAAAACCACACTTAATTAAGTTGACTATTATCTCCTTTATGTTTATTGCAAACCATTAACATTTTCTTTTTCTTTCAACCATTTATGACATCTAAACTTGTAGTAAATGCTTCGTCATGCCACTAGAAGAAATTGTAGTATTCTTTTCTTTACCATAAACAATGAGAATAGTTAGTAATAATGCTCTTTTCTTAAAATTAATTGACTATGCTTAGAGTTTATTTCATATTTCAAACATCTAAAGAACATCTTTTCAGGGTTCTTTGTTATCTATGAAATCCACAAAGGAACCTTTAGTCTACACTTGCAATATGTATGGGCACATTGGTGCACACCTACTATTGTAGCTATAAATGCTTATATAAAACAATACCCAATAACCCAACTTTCAATATCTATAGTATATGTAAACATAATCAATATCGTAGTATTTTCATATTTTGTCGCAAGAGAGACACATATATTAATTTATTTTTTGTATCTACTATTAACAATATGCATAAAACTTGAATGTGCATAATTCATTAATTGTTTTTTGTTATCAAATTATCTTTTAAGATGATATCCACACATCACCTACAACATGGAAAGTATAATATTTTCTTGTAACATTAAATTATCATCATTATGGTTGAATATGGTTAAAGAGACTTAAATCTCTTCTTTAGTAAAAACACATATTTTTATTCCATAGAAAATTTTTATTATAAAGTATTTTGCAATCCCACCAACATTTTCTTTACAACAATTTCTTTACAAACCATTATAAGACAAGTTCAAGTGCATTAAAGAAGTTAAAGTATCCAAATTAAATAAAAAAGCACAAATAAATTATTAAATCTAGGAAATATGATTGAACCGTTAACACCCTATTAAACAAAAATCCCTAAATGGAAACCTTAACACTCCAACAAATTAAGATTATAGTTCATGGGAATATAGGGAATAATTGATGTTAAATAGGTAATAAATTCACAATATATAGTTTTGATGTTATAATTAATGAGGATTTGGTTAAGTCCTCCATAATCAGATGATCTGCCAAAGTTAAGAGCTCGTCTCGTGCATGCATGAAGAGGCAATCTCACAACTAGACAATTTCCCATAACCAAGTGTCACATGTAACCATAAAATACATGCCATTTATATAGAGTTGTGTATATATATAAAACATGGTCATCTATTCAACATTGAATGTTTTATAATATTACATGACGATATGCTTTATGTGTTAAAATCAAGATAAGTGTTGTGCCACGTAACACCAAAATAACTAAGATGTCATTGTTTCACCATTCTTTGTTTGGCATTTTAATGAAGAATGACGTCAATGATTATGGTTAATGTATAAACAAAAGTATATGATGTAAATAATAGCTCTAAAAAAATCAGGAATTGAAATGAAAAAGGTCTAAATCATAAAAGGGTCCAGTGTAATTAGTCCTACATATATATATATATAGGGATTAAAATTTTAAATAGCTAAATAATTGTAAATAATATGGATAAACATTATAATTTTTAATATTATCTTTAATATTACTCATATTATTCCTAAACTTATAATCTTATTGACGATATTGAATTGACATATATAATAACTAATTATGATATATGTTAAAATATATGTTATATACCTAATTATTTAATTTTGGCATTTTTGTTAATTAGATCTCCAAGATAATGAAAGTCTTCAAATTCAAATCAAGATAAGGTAGAAGATATTGGGTTTGACTTGGATAAAAACAAAATCTTGTAAAAGATATGGATGGGTCTATGATTATGTAAATGTAGAATTCTATGACGTGAAGACTTCTTGCATGATGAGATAAGCTTGCTTTTAGATGTGCTCACGGTGGTGTACTGTTAAGGTTCTCTTTTTGATTATTGTCGTAAATTGATTAATGCTAAAAAAAGAGATTATTGTAGCATAGGTCGGTGACTGGCAATCTTCCAATTGATTTCTTTATGCAACCTGCATCTTTATTCTTTGATGCGATCGTCTCATGATGGCTACGGTGATTGGTGGTAAAAGACGAAGTTGATTGTGAGTGGGTGTTGTGTTTTTGGTCGATTACGTGATTTTCTACAGTTGGGTATTCTTCCATCCTTAAACGACAATTGAGTTGTCTTGGGTAATTTTGTGGCTATTGTTTTTGGTGTTGGTGTGCAAAAATTTCATAAGTTTTCGTGACGTTGTAACTGCTATCTTTGTTATTGGTTTGGTGTGAAAAATTTCAATAGTATTCGTGGTTGTTGCAACTTTATTGGATTAACGTTTCGGTGATGAAACATTTGTTAATTTGAGATGTTTTGTGGCTGCTATATGTGGGATGTTTTAGTGACTACATCAATGATTCATAGTAGATTTCTTGGTTGACAACTTCTCGTTCTTTCATTGATGAAGCAACATATTTAGGGGAGTTGCTTTTTATCTCTAATGTTTTCGATTATGTTGACTTGTGTTTAATCACTTGAGTTGTTTAGTTTGTTTTGTTATGATTAAACTTTGTTTGAGAAAATCTTCTATGGAGGTTAGTACAAGGTGATCATACTATTGGGTGTGAAATATTTTTAGGGGTTGTGAGGACGAGGGATAGTATCAAAGGTTGAGTGGTGTCAACTTAGTAAAGCCTTGTATAAAACTATTATCGTTGGTGAAAGTATTAACCTGGGCGAGGGCCCCGCAAATGTGGGCAAGGTGTGCCAAACTGTGATAAATGTAAATTGCATTGTGTGTTAAAGCATAGTTTGATATGTGTTTAGCCGTTAATTCGATCACTTGGTATATGTTTAGGTTAAAATTATGTTAGTTTGAGATTTATTTGTGTTTTAAGTATTTTATGGGAAGCTTATATATTATGTTTTTTAGGTATCTTAATGTGTTTGCTAGTGTTTCAGGGTCAATATCGAATAGCGGAGGAGTTTTAGAGGGAATCTGGGCCACAACACAAGCCCACAATTGTGGCAGGTAGGCCATGATCGTGACAAAAGCTCCAAGTTTGGCCTACGATTGTGACAAAAGCTCAAGGAATGGCCCACGAGCTTGACGCGCAGACACTCACATACTTCATATGTCGAGGGATTTTTCGACCCTTTCGAACCACAAAAAAACTCTAGGGTCACCCAAAACATAAAAGAGTATAAAAAGAACATAAAGAGACAAAGAAAAAGGAGAGCTTCTAGGCAGCCACTGTTGAAACCCTAAAGTGATAATATCGAGAGAGAGAAAAAAGAAGAAGGAAGACGAAGACGAAGCTGACTCGACGTGCTTTCTAGATCAGGAGGTTTTCCAATGTCGATGCCTTCCATCGTCTATTCCAAGTTATATTTCCTTTTCGTTTCAATTTTAGTTATGTATAGAATTGTGATGGATAGTATGATGATAGGATTTGGAATATTGATGATGTTCTAAACTCTCCTTCAGGATTTTATTTTGATTTAATGATAATCTAGTCGATTGTGTTTATTAGATGAATGTCGTGATTTAATTACGTTCTTACATAATTTAGTAATAAATCGAGAGGGTGAACTGAATGAAATACGATTAAATCGGATTAATGAGAGTTAGGCGATTTAATAGAAACCGTGATAAATCATATTGGTAATTGTACACAGAGAGATCCCATGTGATGTCCCAATAGTTTTATTAGAGTACTTCATATCTAATTAGGTTTTGGATAATTTGTGAATTGAGAGATTGCAAATTCCATAATCTGATTAGGGTTCATAAATTCATTTGTCAAATGGTTTTTGACAAATCAAAAACTAACCAATGCTCAAGGAGGGAACTTTTTTATTGTGGTGTATGGATCACAACATCTCAGTGTCCACCTCAACACATGTTATGAATGTTATTGTTGCAACTCTACATAAGAGGAGTAGCAATTTAGGTATGGGTTTGGTTTTTGTCATTTCTAAGTACTATGGTGTGGATTATAGTGGTCTAACCATCTACCTCCCTGATTTTCTAAATCACCATCACTTGTGGTGTGTTAAAATTCTGAAGTCCTATAACATGGAACTCCGGGACATCAGTCAAAAAACTCATGTAAAGATCAAGGCCAATCAAGCGAGTTCTAGCATAGTGTCGCCTCAGTAGGCAGAAGAGGACTTGACTAGCGAGGAGTCCGAAAAGGAAGAGGACACAGAAGAACCTGGTTGGAAGAAAGTGCTCGATACAATCTCTACTAACACTAAAGCAATTACTAACACACTTGCGGAAAACTCTAGAAGGATGAAGGAGATGGCCTACACACAACGATACCAGAGTCGGGATATACGCCGAATTCATCAATACTTCGAGGCTTAAGGCATACAACTGCCACCTCCGACACCATCCCTGCCTCCATCATTGTAGGTTTTGTTTCTAACCATTTTCTTTTAAATTTAGTCTTTATTTAGTTTTTATTTTATTTTTTGTTTACTTCCTTCTATGTGTATTTGTTTGTCTCCCTCTCACATTAAGGACAATGGGTTGTTCAACTGTGAGGAGGGTTGTGTGTTTTGCTTTGAGTGTAAATTTTGCATATTATTATGTTAGTGTGTTTAGGTTACATATTGTGAATTGCGTGAATGCATCGATGACTTAGATGGAATGAAATTGATTTAATTTCGAACATAATCTATTAGATTGTGAAGAGTCATTAGCGTGAAATTAGTGATCTGGGTTCTTTGGCTAAAATATGCAAGTTAATTAGGATCTAGTGTTAATTTATCACCCTATAAGTTGTCACATTCATTCATAATGTTAGGTCTTTTGACTAAGTGGCTTAGCTAGTATTTTTTCATGAAAACGAGTAGCTAAAGCAACAAAGTAGGCATTAAAAAAAGTGTGTTTGTAAATTTTAAATTACTAACTATTTCGCTGGCCTTCAGGTTACGAATAGAGCTATGGTGACTGTTGTCGCCTACAGCCAAATATAAAAAGAAACCAACTTCTTGCAACATAAGTTAATGTAGTAGTGGAAAGTAGGGATCGTTCCTATGAGGAATTCAGACGTTAGTAATTACGCAATAAAAGTGAGGTTTTAAATTGTAAATTAAACAGAATTTAATTAGAATACGAAATTTAAAAAAAAACTATAACAAAACAATCAGAATCTAACAATCAATAGGAACAAATCTTGGTTTCTGGTCTCCTTTATTATTGAACTTGCGTTGATCATCGACACTAAAAATAATCAATTTATTAGTTAAGAATTCGTCGTGGTTAATTTCTTTACCTATTTTCTTTTATGTTTAGTTAACCAAAAATTAACCCTTATTAATCAATAACCTGGATACAATCTCAGATTTAATTAATAATAGCTTTATGGATCAAGAAAATCGATGAACTAGACAACATACATACGATGTATATTTAGTCTAAACAACTATTTTTCCTAGAATCATGTCCCTAACGTAGTAGAAAAAATCCTAGTTGCTACTTTTGATTAAAAGAATTGAATGCCAACATGTTTAATTTAGCAATTGATTGAATAAAATCACAAACTAGCTACGCACCTAGCTGTAAAATCAAACAATCAAATAATAACCTAGAAAAATAATTAATACTTAACTAATAAATCGATTCAAATAAAGAACGAAAGTCTCACAACATTCACAGTTCAATAACTAGGATTCCGTAAACCAATAAATAAAAGTTTAGTTACCCAACATCACAATTTTTCCTAACTATTTGGGACTGCCACGGGTGTTGGGACTGTCGTGGACATTCTTCTCTTCTTTTCACGCTACCCCTCCTCTCTCTGTTGTAAGCCCCCTATTCTCCTCTCTATGTTATCCTCTTAAAACGCACTCTTTGTCTGCGTTTAACGCAGTCGCCCGCTCTCTTCTGTCGTCCCTCACTATTTTTTTCTCTCTAACCTAACGCTCTTTTTAATTCACGTTAAAACCTCCCTCCTCTACGTCAGCATTTCAACTGCTTGTTGTGTGCCCGTGCGTCGTCGTTCCTTGCTCCCCATCATGTGTTGCGTTACGTTTATATCTTGGCTATGCATCATTTTGGGCTTGGCGTGAAACGCAAATAGCTATGTGTTTTGGTGTGCATTGGGTTTGGCTTCCTGCATCCAACTTACTGCACTACGTTTATTCATGTGTTTCTTTTGTCTGTGTCGTTTTTCCTAGTCCACTTCGCTTGGCTGTCGTTTTGAGCTCTCATCTTGGTTGTGCCTTATATTGTCGTATTGTCCTCTTTCTCTCGACGTTTGCATGCTGCCCCATTTTGTTGCTTGCATGTTGGCCCAATGACTGCATTTCATTCATTCCAGCTGATGTGTGCTTCCACCACTAGGTATCACTGCACGAGGCCATGTCTAGTTAGGCTCAACTCCTGGTTTAGCTATTTTTCCCCAAAATCTTCGCAGTTCTTTCTATTTAGTTCTAAAATACACCTTGACATAAAACAAGATTAATTCCCATTAAGTATAACTTTAAACCTCAAGAACAAAGAAAATTAACACAAAAAAGATAGAAAATAAAGACACTAACAAGCTTGTAGTCAGTTGAGAAAATGATGTAGCCAAGTATCCGAATCGACATGCATTACAAATGTGTGCCTTCACATCAAAGGCTATAATGATGTTCTGAACAAGCAACTTAATAAAAGCATGACTTTGTCGAGTAACTGGATCGACATTCATTACCAATGTTTGCCTCAGTGTAAAAAGACTAGGTACATGTCCACAAAAATAATTAAAATTTTTTTTTAATAAAAACCTACCAAACTTGTAAATAACCTAACTTTTCATGAAAACGAACTTAGGATTAGTCACAAAGTTTGAATGACCAAATAATTATTAATGTGTATGCGCAATTGAAAAGGATGAATAAACTTAACATTTAGGTCTTGATTAATATGTATATTTAGTCTAGAGCCCCTAGACACAGATTTTGTATGTTAATGATTTAAAATAATGTGAATGATTATGTTTAGAATTAAATTTGTTTTATGAAGTTGAATCCATTGTCTCATTATTACATTGTGTGCTTTGTGAGTTTGTGTTGGTTATTGTTTTGTTTGCTTGAGGACAAGCAAATGTTTAAGTATGGGGATATGATAAGTGTAAATTGTATCGTGTTTTAGGGCATAGTTTGATATGTGTTTAGTTGTTAATTCGATCACTTGGTATGTGTTTAGGTTAAAATTGTGTTAGTTTGTGATTTATTTGTGTTTTATGAGTTAGTGCAAGTCTTTGAGCTTAAATATTATGTTTTTAAGATACTTTGATGTATTTGATAGCATTTCAGGATCAATATTAAAAAGCGGAGGAGTTTTGGAGGGAATCCGAGCTACAACACAAGCCTAGGGCCACGATCGTGACAGAATCTCTAGGTTTGGCCCACGATCGTGACTTGCATGCTATGATCGTAACAGAAGGCTCAGATGTGAGCCACGATCGTGGCCTACGTCTAGTAGACGCGCAGACGCTCACAAACTTCATATTTCGAGAGATTTTTTGGACCTTTCGAGCTCCGGAAAACCCTAGGGTTACCCAAAACATAAAAGAGTATAAAAAGAACATAAAGAGGCAGAGAAAAAGGAGAGCTTCCAGGCAACCACTGTTGAAACCCTAAAGTGAGAATATCGAGAGAGAGAAAGAAGAAGGAAAAGGAAGAAGGGGAAGATGAAGCTGACTCGACGTGCTTCCCGGATCAGGAGTTTTTCTGAAATCGCTGCCTTCCATCATCTATTCCAAGTTGTATTTCCTTTTTCATTTCAATTTTATTTATGTATAGAATTGAGATGGATAGTATGATGATAGGATTTGGAATATTGATGATGTTCTAAACTCTCCTTCGAGATTTTTTTTGATTTAATGATAATCTAGTTGATTGTGTTTATTAGATGAATATCGTGATTTAATTACGTACTTGTGTAATTCAGTAATAAACTGTGAGGGTGAACTGAATGAAATAAATTAAATCAGATTAATTAAAGTTAGGTGATTTAATAGAAACCGTGATAAATCATATTAGTAATTATATGGAGAGAGATCCCATGAGATGTTCTAATGGTTTATTAGAGCGCTTCAGATCTAATTAGGTTTTAAATAATTTGTGAATTGAGAGATTGCAAATTCCATAATCTGATTAGGGTTTATAATTTAGGGTTTAATGGTTATAACTCGAGAGAGAGTAATCAACTCTAGGATAATTTAGAACCGATACTCCATTGACACATTGTCGGGTAGGTTAGCATTAATGATAAGTAAAATTCCCTTTCTTATAACTTGATAAATTCCTTAGGTTGATTTCTATTGTGATTGCATATTGCTCAATTGTTAATTCCTTTATGTTGAATTTCTGACTTAAGTGGTTGAATTCAATTCTCGTGATTGCTTTCTGTTGCATTGTTTATTTTGAGTTTTATATATTGTTGGCCTTATATTTTAGAATTAAATTAGTCCCTTTCCTCGTGCAATTGACACCTCTTACATTACAGTCACGACCCATGCGCTTGCAGTATTTGAAGGCTTATAAATTTTAAAACTCGAACAACACAATCAAATTGTGTTACCAAATTTTGGTAACCGATAGATACAGTTACAAGCAACTGCGGTAAAACCAAGTTTTTGCAAAACTACTACTCCTTTTTGGATTTTCAAGATATAAAAACTTAAGAGTTAAGCTTTAGCCAAATTGTACTGAATACTCACACAACAATTCTTATAGACTTTTAACTTTGTGAAATGCAGTAAATAATCTCATATTTTTTCCATCGTGTTGTACAACTCTCGTCTTTTCAATAATTTCCTATTCTTTTCCTCTTGATCTCTTTTATTTTCTTATTTATCTCTAATTTAATGTTTTCTAGCATTTCACATAGTTTAAACAAAGCTTGCCTATTCATTCTAACTATTGAAATACATGATTTATCATTGTCATGCACAATTCGACTCACATAATCTCAATTTGCATAAAAATTTAGAAAATAACTTCTAACCCTTGGCCTATAACTATATAAAGAAGCCTTCGATGCCAACAAACTCAATAGCGAACTAACAACATTACAATACTGCAACCATACAGTCAAGACAACCACAATCCTTTTTATTCTTTCGACATTTCTACGTAAACTCAAACTGAAACAAGCCATGACTGCAAAAAATAAAATTTATAACGTATTTACATAAATTTGTTCAAACAATATACAATGTAATAGAACAACTATGAAATAATTGTAAGTGCAAGTCGACTTGTACATTGGGTAAGTCGACTTACACGCATCCAGTACCGATAAGTCGACTTGTACATGGGGTAAGTCG
>JAOSBP010167472.1:0-17032 GCA_027563825.1 Erythroxylum mucronatum
ATGTTCGCAAGTTGAAGCATTGGGTTTATGTGGCCTTGAAATGGTAAAGGGAAAAGCACCAACCTTCGTCCTTTTCTCTGTTCCATGTTGTTCAGAACCTCTTCTTCTCAGTTTCGTTTCTTCACAGAGCTTAGTTCAGTTCTTCTGCTTCCTTTCAATTTCATGGAGTTTGTAACGACAAGTTTGACGGGAACAGATCTTCTGTTACCGTTGATCTGTTCCCTCTGTCCTGAGCGCCGAACAGAATATTTGTTCCCAAGTTTGACACGCCTTCTTTCAATTTTTCGTCCATATCGATGCACTTGCTAACATTTGGATAAGCACCAATCAATATATTAATGTTGATGCTCGGTCAAACTCAAATTCGATTTCTACCTAAGTTTTATTAAATTTAAATTAAAAATAAAAGCCATTTAAATGTAATTCGAAATCCACACTTCTTTTTTTTAATGTGATTTTTATTTTTATTTTCTGCCTTAAATTTTTAATTTTTTGAACAAAAACAATGGCATATTCCGTTTAAAATGTTTATATTTTTATTATTGATAATAATTGTAATTTATTTTACTATTAATTACTTGCATGTCTTATTAAATCTTATTTACATATTTATGTAGACCTTATATAAATATATAAATAAGATTTAATAAAATAGAATAACTACAGCCGAAAATTTGACGTGCATGACCATTACTTTCAACATGCCCTCTACGAATCTGAATCTTCTGTCCAATATTATGGTATCTTATTCTGTCCCATAAATCTCAGTCATTTATTTATGTAAATTTTACATAGATCCCGCATAATAAACACAAAACCCACGTAAATAAATGGCTGAAATTTATGAGACAAAATAAAATCCTGTCCCATTATAATATTAAACATGAGATCTCGTCCCATCCTCTGCTGGTTTGCAATTGATTAGAAATCTCAAGATGAGTTTCGGGTTAAGAAAGAGGCCCAATATCAATATGAAAAGGGTAAACGACAACCGAGCACCTTGGACCAGAGAATCATTTCAAACTCTAATATAGCCCATGAAGGTTTATGCCACTTTTTTAGCTTAATTTAAAGTGTTTTATTTAAACACCAAAAATTAATTACTACTAATATTATCTTTTATATGTGAATTTAAATATATTTCAAGCGTAAAAACTAAAAACAAAATTTAATATTAGTTATAAAAGATTTCAAAATTATGAATTTATATGTAAAACGTTTTTTATGAATTTATGAAAGAACTTACTTTGTATTTTTTAATAATCAAAATAACATTAAATTCGCATTAAATGATACAAGCAATAATAACAAAAAATATCATTATAAATGCTTTATAATAAAAAGTCTACAACCACAAAATCTAGAAATTTGATTACTGAAACTAAAAATAAAACAACCCGAAAACAAAGTAACAATATCATATGAATTGGGACCCTTTTACTCAGAGACACCACCTACGAACATAAGTACATAACTTCATATCCATCGCTATCTCCGCAGCTTCGCGTTGAAGCAACAAGCACAAGCAATCATTTCTCCTCCCAACTTTATTCAATACTCTAAAACACTTTTCTACTCACTACTAATTACTCTCTGCTTCTACATTTCTCAAAGCAAACTGGATTTATCTTATTCCATTCTTCAATTTCTAGTGAAAACCAAAACCACCCTATAGAGATTTCTATATTTAGCTTTCCCTTTATGCAAATCGAAAACAAACTGACTAAGAAAAAAGAGTTCAGTAAGTCCATTCCTGAGGTAGTCTCAGCACAGCTTCTGCTCGTAACCCTCTTCTCTGCTGTGCCAGAAGACCCTCGGTTCTTGCATTCAAAACAGCTTCTGCATTGAGTTCTTTATAAATTAAGTTAATTATGATTATTCGACCGCAATTATAAACGGAATTGCATAACAATGCAGGCTTAAGATCAACAAGGACTTGCTCACCATATTCAGAGGCAAACCCACTGGTGTGGCGAGGATGGAAATGAGCATAATCGAGATTTAGAGCCTGAACAACCTTAGCTGGTAACAGAACCGTTGAACAACCTGGTAGGAACAGCAACCAACAACCTTAATTTTCATGTCGCGTGCAACTCCTTAGCAATGATCTAACGAGCTATTCAAATGGTGGAAACTCTATTCTTTACCTTGTTTCTTCTTGCGATCCGGTGGATTGCCATATCTACGAGGTAAAAACACCCCAGTACCGGTGCTCTTTTCGCGTTTAACACCACCACCAGGTCCATTGATAATGACTTGTCTCGTACCAGAATTAGTGTGATTGAGCTGAACTTGAGGTGGAGGCCAAGCTGATTGGGGAAGAAGAAATGATCTCACTCCTTTACCATTTTCATAACCCACAAGTCTTGCTCTGTTCTGGATCTGCTCTTGTAAATGGACCTGCTGATCTTGGAAACCTCCTTTCACCTGCTCTCGTACCCAGAACTGTGGTCTTGGTACTTGATCTTGGTTGCGATACTGTGAAACAGAGGACCCAATAAAGCTTCTAATGAACAGAGCACGCATGAAATTAAGCAAGTTTCATCTTGTTCAAGTGGTCTTTTACCTGATTAATGCGTGAAAGAACATGTCGTTCTTGACAGATGTTAAACATCTGACCTTCACTGCTCATCTTCAGCCTAGCTACCTGACCGGCGGCTTCGTAGATAAGATCACACGGGTCGGTCTTCAACTCAAACGGCGTCGTAGGCGGCGAGATCCCGGCCTTTGGACTACCATTACTAGAAACCGACCAGCTCCCGATTCCACTCAACGTCGACTTGGGTGAACCAGCCATGACCCACTTGGACTTCTAATATAAAAAAATTTACACTACCCTCATTCATTACTCAACAAAGGCTCAATAGCAAAAAGGTAAGAGAGAAAAAAGCGGTACCTCAGGTTTGACAGCGAGTTGCTGAGTGAGGCGGCGAGTCAGCCCAGAGAGGAAGTCGCCGTCGCCGTTGTCGTCATCGCCGCTCTCCGCTGACCCCACAACTGACTCAACCGGAGAGCTGAGAGCAGAAGAAGAGCCGAACGGGTCAAACTCGTAGGGAAATTCGGTTGGAAAGTTCAAACTGGGTTTGAACTCAGAATTGGAACCATTCCTGTTGAAGTTCTCCTTGTCCACGAACGAGTCTTCCTCCGTCAGAAACTCGCTCGGAAGCCAAGATCTCACGTCCTCCGGCAACATAGCCATAGTATACGTCTGGTTCTAGTGAGCAAGTGACGGACAGAGAGAGAGGTCGCCGAGGCTAAAAGGAAGAAGGAACAGAAGTAGTGAACGCAGAGGACAGGCAGCTCTTTTTATTAAGGTTCGATGGCCTATCAAGACAAGGTTCAAAATGTTTTGTAATAAACATTAGAAACGACGTCGGAAATTAGCAACCACGTACGATGTGGGAGACTCAAAACTTTGTAATAGTTGGTGAGTCCACATTTTACCTTGTGTTTGTCATTATTAACTTCCCTAGCAACGGTCGCATTCGCATGACCACAGAGCTATCTGCCATATCATGCGCGAGGCGTTTGACATATGAAATGTCGATTATAATTTATAAATTATTATATATAATTAATAATTTACCTACAAAAAAATTAAAAAATATAATTTCTACGTTATTATATTTCCTCAAAACATATGGTATGTGTGAGTTAAGAGCTTATTAATACTAAAATATACGTTTTAGTAGTTCAAATTCTTAATTAATAAAGGCCAACATCCTTGTTAATGAGCCGATTGAATGGAAAAAACTTCGCTTAACCGATTAAAGCTCAGACATAATGATTAAGCAGACCTTTTATGCATTATTCGCCATGATTATTCCTTCGGTGAAAACGTTCAATCACGTTGCAAAAAATAAAATTTTAAATTCTGGAAAAGAAACCCAAAAAAAAAAACCAGAAAACGACGCTGAAACCTGCAGTTTTTGTATGGTCTCGAAAAGACGTCCAAGTTAAAGGCGGAGGAGTCACGGACAACCGGCCATTGCCGTCTAAATATCTCGTGCTGACGTTGCAACCGTACAGACTCCCTCCCTCCCTCCTTCCCTCCCGCCTATTTCAACGGCTGTCCGTTTCTTCCTTCCTCCCAACGGTCGTTATCTAACGGGGACCCACATCCCATCCCGCCTAAAGAGCGAGAAAGGGCGCTGGACCTGGCGGGAAAATTTTAGATTTTACTGCAAAGTTTCTAAAATTTAAAAAAAGGAAAATAATTTATTCTGGAAAGCGACATAAATGTTTACTTTATTATTATATATTCAATAAAAATTAAACAAAACGTTTAATTTTACATTGAATGTCGTTTTATTTTAGTTGTTTTATGTTTTCACAGATTAGCCATTGTCGCGCCACTCCAATTTGAAAGCTTAACGGTTAGGTGTCTTTTGAATAGGTTTAGGAATTTCTCACTTGGCTGTCATGAGAAATACCAACCACTAATTTAATTACTGGACTATAGTAATTAAAATTAGCCACTAATTAACTCAATTAGTGCAGTAGTTAAAGATGTTTGTCCTTTTCTCCTTAACTCAATTATCTAAAAAACCCCATCAAGAATATGATTAGATTGTTCGAATTCACCTTTACATCATGCAATTTATTTAAATTATTTTATAAATTAATGACTTAAAATGAATTAATTTAAATGGTATTTAAAAAATTTAATGCATCTTTAATCTTAAAATTTATTAAATTAATATAATTTCGAAAGGACTTGTTCATCCAATTCAATTAATTCCTGTGGTTTATATTCTTGAAACAATTGCAGGTGTATATCTAATAAAGCATTAGATACATGTTGACATATATAATTATTCAATAATTTAAAATTAAATAATAAGATCAATTTAATTAATATCTATTTAAATTATATAAGAGAATTGTGCTTTTTGCCTTATGTTTATATTATTAAATCCTATGCATAATGGAGTCACGTACTTTATTCTTGACAATAGGTCAACTTAGTTACCTTACTCCTCGGAAATATTGTGTCTTAATTTCAGGGCATTGGTGAGTTGGTAGTAAGGAGGTTTTTTTTATATTTAGGTGAGGTCGGGAGTTTGAACTGTCTTTATGTATGCAGTTGTTTAAAACTTGAGGTGGAGTTTTGCCTCCTACAAAAAAACCTATCCGGTTCGAGCGAAAATTTGTTTGGGTATAAATGACTTAAAAATATCTTCTCGTAATTGAAACAATATGCCTAGAACACCTTTTGAGGGGGAAAAAAAATTGTGTCTGGTCCATCAATTCGCAACCAAACCAAGCACTCAACACCTTACTTTTTGAAACAAAAGTCTTCCCATCTTGAATCTCTGGGTTTATGTTAGGTGTTGAATTATGGAACGAACTTGACACTCCAAAAAGGAATTTACAACTCTTATTGGTCAAATCCTAATCCTAATTCGTAGATACATTACAGGACTTTCCAAGATCCCGACGCTGCAGGAGAATTTTGCCACCTAATGGTGTATAAGAGTACAACAAACACATGAGTAGGATAGCAATCAAATTCGTTGCTTGGATTAGATGCAAACAATAAATCGAGTATACATGATAGGAGGGCACATGGTGGCAGTAACAAAAAGAGAATGGTCATAATCAAACCCTTGCTAGCTGTGATTTTGTTTCTGTTCTTTCTAGATAAATCACTAACGGATTCCAAGTGGCAGATCGGTTTCGATTTAAGATTTGAGTGGAGAGTTTTGAATCAAAATAAGATCGTGTTGATGTTGGACAACAGTTAAATTCTTGGTAAGTGTGATTTTTTTTCTTTCAAAAATTACTAATAAATTTATGTTGACATGTTAAATACCCCCTCAAATCCTCTGTTCCAACAATCCAGCACTAACTTTGTCCATTGCATCTTAGCCTTTTATTTATGTGGCGACCAACTTTGTCCCATTGCATCTTAGCCTTCCATTTATGTGACACCCCACATAAATAGAAGGCTAAGATGCAATGGGACAGAGTTGGTACTGAATTATTGGGACAGAGGATTAGCCCCCTGTTAAATAGATTTAGAGTCAATGATTTTAGATCGAAATAGCGTATTAAAATTGAATACCAATGTAACGTTATTTAACGTAATAATAAGCCGTTCAAACTAATTCTGAGTTTAATTATAAGATTTTAGATTAAAATAATGCCTTATTAAAATTTGGTCAAATTAACTTTAAATTGTTCGAGTCAAGTTAAACCTGTCTTCATAAATTATAACTTGATTTAAAATTCAATTAATGTAAACTTCTATTTTATTAATTCAAGTTGGATTGAGTTTAGTATAGTCTGGTTTTTATCAACTTTGGTGGCAAGGCAAGTCACTATAAAATATAAGTTTGCAATAATTTTTTCTTTTTTTAATTTCATAAATTATGTCTTTTTGATGAGTAATTTAACCAAATTATCGTAATTAAATAATTATTTAAATTAAATAGTATTTATAATTTTAATATATTTCCACTCCAAATATATATCTAAATCCATCCCATTTAGTTATGGCATTTAGGCCCTGTCCCCGTGTATCTGTTTGATTTGGTACAATGAAACCAAATAAGCATACGAAAACTAACGAAGAATCGAAAAAAAAAACAAGACAAAACTTTCCATGATTTTTGGAAGAACGACACGACTATAGTTGTCTCAACTCATTGCAACACAACTTAGTTGGGATATGCTATTGTAGTTAGGAATGAACCACAAACTAGTTCGTTTCTTTTTCTGTACTTGTGTTCTATAATTAGGAGCCAAGAAGATTTTAAGATGGACTTTGGAGTTCACGTACTTTTGGTCCTTAACTCCTCTGAACTTGTACCTATTTCAACGGGCAGATTCTGACACTATACGACCTCAAAACTACGATGTAATAATGATGCTCAGTTCAAAATGTTTCACAAAGAGAGACAGAGATATGAAAATTCATTTCCTTTTTTTTATAATTCAGAAACAGGTAAACTGAGAATGCGGAACTTGGGAAAGATTGGGACATCAGTTCCTAAAATATTGTAACAAAAATTGTTCTCCAATATTTTCTTCAAGTGAGACCAAAGAAGTCAAGAAAAGACACAGAATAGGAATGTACATATTCGAACCACAGCTGGTTTTCTTCTCCTCTTCCAGCTTAACCAATCCTGACCCATCTCAAAAGCAAGTGTCAAGAAGCTAACTTTTTGTTCATTAAAAATGTTTCTGGTGAGTCATACGAGATTCTGAGTTTTTGGTTTCAAAAAGTCTGCATCTTTTCGACAATGGGAAGTGAATAGGAATGTTGTTGATGTTGTTGTTGGCGGTGAATATGAGAAGAAGAAGAAGACGAAGAAAAATGACAGGTCTGAGTAACTGATCGAGTCCGGTTAAGTCTTAACTGTTTATTTTCCAAAATTTTGAGAAAGGAAATTTCAATCTTTTACTAATTGATCGGAAAATCTTCTCTAGATCTTACTATGATGAGCAGAACCGTTGCTTGGTGAGGATATGTCAGGTTCAGGAAAAGGGATTTTCACAGCTTTGGTCATCTCAAATTCTATCACCAACTGATGTGGTATGTTCTTAACCTGTTTTTCCTCTAGATTGCCTCCTGTGTAAGACCCTGTGACAAGCATCGAGTGTCGAGGGTTTATTATGCAACATTATAGCTACCGTGTTTGGGCAAGTCCGAAGATTAGAGCCATTGCTTTCTAACGGAGTGCCTTCTTTGAGTAGCTGATCAGATTGTGGAATTAATGCCCTCTTGGAGACATATCCAGATGGAAGTAAGCTTGAGGTAATCCAAATTTCAGTACTAAAATCTCATTCTAAGATACTTGGTCAGGATTGAGGGAAACTGCTGTTATTGTCTTCACGTTGTAGGTTATGACCTGTAGGCCAAGATTAGACTTTTCGTCAACCTCCCAGCTCTGAGGAAACTAGACAACATGCTTATTGTAAGATTTATGTTGCTTGCTTGCTTGCTGTAATTTAAGATTATGGTCCCTCCTTGCAGGAAGTACTAGACAGTTTCACAAATAGAGAGTTTTGGTATGTTGATCAGGGGATTGTAGCCCCAGAAGTAGATGGTTCAGCTTCATTCTGTAAAACAATTACACGACAAGACGTGGTGGTTGCCAGTTCCACGTGTTCCGGCAGCCACCGGACTAACTGACAATTCAAGGAAGCAGTTGAATCACACACGGGAATGCACTAATCAGATACTAAAACAACTTAGACATCAGCAGAACTTGCTGATAATTTGTCTAGGTTAGTTTCTTGAAATTGTATGTGAACTTTCAGGATATTGGAAAATCCGTCCTGGAGAGCTTAGGTTGTCTTCAAGATCACACTCTGTGCCTTAGGCAACACCATTCTTAACACTTCTTCTTTTAGAGACACCAAGCTTACAAGCTCAAACGTTGAGTGAGAAGAATAATGGACATCGAACAAAGTCGTTGTAGTATAGTGGTGAGTATTCCCGCCTGTCACGCGGGTGACCCGGGTTCGATCCCCGGCAACGGCGTACCTTTTTTCACTTTTTTTTACTTTTTCCACCGACCGCCTTCCTCAACCAATCCATCAGTTCCGGTTTCCACCAGCATCCAATATTAGTACAAAAGTTAAAGTCGAAGGCGCATATATATTATGGATCATCTTATCATCCAGTACAAGGATTAATAGTTACAAACCAAAAGATTCAACTGTAAAAACTAATTGGGACAAAAAGGACAAGACACCCAACAGAAAAGCCGACCGACACGTCTTGCCTCATTCTTATTCTTAGATTCAACTGTAAAAACTAATCGGGACAAAAAGGACAAGACACCAAACAGAAAAGCCGACCGACACGTCTTGCCTCATTCTTATTCTTAGTTTACAGGAGCTGAACTTGCGGAACTTGGGATTAGGGGCTAGTAATAAAGCGAACCTGAGAAAAAACATAATCCAAATACTCTGGTTTTAGTACTGAATGTCTTTTTAAGTACAAAAATGGTTTTTTTTTTAAAAAAAAAGAACTTTCATTACCTTGCCACCAGTTCCCTCTTGAAGCACTGTTTGAGCTGTTGCCATTAGGATCATCATCTCCACCATCTTTCTTCAACTATAGAATCATAAATAACAAAGGAAAATTAAGTGATTCAACCCATTTTATTAATGGTTTCCATTGATAAACTACTTCGTTACACTTACAACTTTGTCAGATTCTGAGTTCTTGGTTCTTGGGGAGTAATTTTCTTGACCTCCATAGTAGATCGACGAGCTCAAGTAAGATGGTTCTACTGATTCATTCTCGTAAACCGAACTCGTCTTATTCTTAACACTTCCACTACTGCTCTCTCCTTTGTTCTCTGCAAAAAAAAACATTAATAAAAAAAAATCTCAAGTTTGAATCAATTCTCAGATCTTCTTTAGAACATATCTAGTTTACCATAGTTGCTACTATCAACTTGGTTTCCCACAATTCCACGGCTCCTTCCCATCACCTAAAGAACAGAAGAAGAAGAGAACTGTTGAAAAAGAGTTAGTAAAAGAATCTTAAGATCAAAAGATGAAAGAAAGAGACCCTTTACCGTTGATGGAGGAGAGAAAATAGAGCCAAATACCTCTGCTGAGGACGAAGAAGAAGAAGAAGAAGAAGAAGATGATGAAGAAGAGGGTTTGGGACCAAACAGATGATCCAAAGAAGAAGCACCTGCTTGTCTTTTCTTCTCCATGCTTAACTGTAACCTTTTTCTTCAGACCAAACCTCAAATTTACACACACACGTATGTATGTATATGAAACTTGCTAGTTGCTAGCTTTCTTTGTCAAATCAACGAGAAAAACTACTATATCTTCTTCAACTACTTATAACGACCTCACTGACACCAGAAAAAGGACACAGTAGAAAGTATAAACAAAAGCAGTTACTGTACGTTAAATTATAAGGTAATAACAGTGCTGAGTGGATAAGATTTCTGAGACAAAACGACAAAATAAGGGAAGCCAGCGGACAAGACATGTGAAGATGTTGCAGTTGGGAGCTGTGGTCATATGTCGTGAATGGTCTCTGCTATTTATATGATGATGTGTCCACATGGTTGCTCTGCTTTATCTCCAAGTGGACATATCGCCAAAGTCCAAACTCCAAACCCACCGTTCTGTTCCCACGTATCGTCTTTGTCCATATCTTTTGACTAATTTCCATGCATCGAGATACTTATGGATAAGAAGATAGTTATAAATCTCGTGTCGAAGTCAAAAAAGAAAAATAATAAAAATTTTCTATAAATTTATTAAATAAATTACAAATACATGTTTCAACTAATTGTTTTAAATTTTAAATTTTAAATTTATAATTTATAATTTATAATTCAAATAAAATAATTGTTGAATTAATTCTGAATTTAAAAATGTATATCTAAACTTTTCTTAAGCTTACCATATATACCTTGTGAATGTATAGATATCTTCTTTTTGGTGTCCATATATGGAGGCTTTCTATCAAATTACCTTTTAATGTAGACCTGACTTATGATTAGGATTAGTATTACGCTACTTAAATTTTGTGAAAGGGCCATAAATAAAAATACATGAAGATAAAATAAATTACGTATATACAAAAACTCTTAAAATTATCAATTTTTACAATTTTTTTATTTTTTTGGATTCGAGTAAACTTCGTAGGCGGGCTAAGCGAACACATCTCTTCAAGGGTCCAACTGATGCACTACTTCACAGGCGAGCCAAGCGGCTGCACCTCATCATCGATGGCCCAACTAGTTCTCCACCTACAGGTAAAACCTCGGCTGCCTCAGGCTCTTACAAGAGGGGCTAGCATAGAATCGAACCTAGGGCCTAACCAAAGCCAAGCCCCACAAACTTTTATTAAAAATAATCAACAATATAGTATAACTATCCTCTTAATTCTTTCAAAACACTTAAATTTGATTTTAACTAATAATTTAAAATGAATATAATAAATTATTAGTCTAAACTAAATTTAAAAATTGAATCAAATCATTGTATTAATAATATTTGATTTGATCTAATTTGAGATTTGTTGAACCTTCAAAAACTTTTTATCATATTCTTAATTATTGCAATGTGCAAATAAGGAGTCTCACGTGTTACAGTTAGAGCCATAGCTATTTTTAACTTATCATCTGGGATTGACGATGACTTGTATGAATATTATCTTGATTGCATCAAATCTTATTAGTAGTAAATATTAAATACTTGTCCTATTGGATCTTGACACGATTTTGACAAGAGTGTGTATTGGTGAGAGCAGGTAAAGGCTTTGATCTCCTCTGGATAAGGTTCTTTGATTGAAAGAAAGCGATTGAAGAGAAATTAACTCCAAAAAAAAAAAAGGAAAAGAAAGTCCATTTTGCTAATATATCCATTTTTTTATTTCCAAATAAATGCAAATTCCATGTTCATCACGGATCTAACTTGGCAAGAACGAATTGGGAAGAAATTTCTTGGAGGAACCACTTAAGTTACTTTCTCGGGAATGTAATCTAAAAGAAGATGCTCTAACTCACCATTAGTTGTCGTTAGAGGATTCAATGGAAAACTAATTCTAAACTAAGATATTGGAGGAACTATAGAGAAGGATAGTGTTCGATCTATGTGATGACAAAGATAGGATAAGTGCATCGAAAATCATATTAGCATAGGACAAAAGAACTTTTTCTAGTGTAATAATTTATAAATTATGTGATTCAAGTTAATTGTTTAATGAGTTAACAAATAATAGTGATAAAAGTAGGTTGAACAAAATCCCAGCCATACTATGATCCTGTTGAGTGGCTCATAATCTGATACGAAGCATCCTTCGTTGAATAGGTAAATCGACACGATGTTAGAGAAGAAGAACAGAACGCCGTGTTGTAGACGGCTGGAGGCAAAGGTAATTTTCAGACGTAGACTTTTAGGGTTTAAGAAAGAGGTAATTTTTCTTATTGATGTGTGACAAGTCGAGTTACATCAATATTTATAAAAAAAGAATTACCTATCCTGTCGGTTCAAATAAAAGCGTCAAGGAAAAGGACCGAAAAGAAAACCCTTAAAGGAGTGTTATAATTTCACTCAACGTAAAAATAAAATTAAAACAAATGAATAATTAAAAACAACTCAAATATAATTATGAGTGCACTACATGTGCACGACCTTGACCATGAGAATTGGATTAGTTTAGATACAAGTAGCTAGAGGATTTATCATGTGAGTTGTTGTAATTAGCTGTAATGTGTAATTATCTCCTGATTTATCTCCTAGGATTATTCTCTTAATTAGCTTATGATTTGTCTTGATCTGTTGTATCTTGTAATTGAGTTTAAATACTCACAAACCGTGAATAATAGATAGAGCTTTTTCAATCTGTTTACAAACTCTTTAATAATCCTTGAATCTAGTCGGCCGTGAGGTAGTTCAACATGATCTTCTCGAAGCAGCGACCTCATCCTCATGTAGCATATCATAATCAAGTGATTCACCGGTTCTAAATGGCTTTTGCAAGGTAAAGTATCTATACCTCACAAATCTCTTTGTGAAATTTCGTTACTTGGAATTGATTTTTGACATCAGGAGCTTGGAGTTCGAAGCTGCATTTGTTATGCTAAAGAGACTTGATATTCTCCAGGATTATCGAGCAATTTGCATACCAGCAGTTCTGAATCTTCCATTTCCTGGGCTGAATGTATACAGACTATAGGTTCTACGACAGGTTTAACTAAACAAGAAGCTGTTCCGATTCCTTCACTAAATTCTGAAGGTTGATTTGAATTGGTCAAGTTCACAAAATTCTGGAGCATCATCGAACCAAGCTTTGAATTGACCACATAACTTATAACTCATCCAGTTACTTGAACTCACTAAAGCTCGGTGATGTTCTAAAGTTGAATCCATTACTACAACTTGGTAGTCAAAAGTGTTGGGAATGTTTTCAGACAATTCGCAGGACAAAATGTGTGAACTGGACATCATGTTTCTCTGGATTGACTCCGGCATCATGAGAAGTGGAAAGTTCTAAATCAAAATGTCAGCAGTTGCGTCAACCTTTAATTAGCTATTGACGGTCTAACTTTGTTAGATAAGTTCCATCAAGTTTGTGTTTAGCATAATAAATTTCAGTATAACATGAGATTATCACTAGCCAATTTTGCCTCGTTCTAAAGTGTAAGTACCAAATCTTTTTAGTAAGAATGATAATGATCCGGCTCATGGGTTAGCTCCGTTAATTTTTTTAAATTAAAAATATAAAATAACATCTTTTTTTCAATTAACCAAAACGATGTTATTTTGTTTAGAATAACTGAGCCTCAAGTTGGTCTGAGCTTGTTTGAACTCATAAACCAATCCATTAAAAACACCTAAATCTAGACTCATGGATCATGCTCGATATTATACGAATGAATAAATTTTGTAAAAGCATTTAACTTATTTGCTCCGAGAAGGTACTAAAAAGGTCAAAATTCATATTATTATTTATTAATATTTTGAAAACAATATCAGTAATACTTCAGATTTTAATAAAATTAGGTTTTAGTTAGTTTTTTATTGTCTGAACCACCAAATTAGGCTATGCAATATCACAGCTCACATGATTACAATTATGATTTATTTAAACATTACTCAAAAGTATAATTTAAATGTTCACAAAAAAATAATTCATATTATTATCTCTATTAATCATTTTTGTACCTTATATAAAAAGCAATTAACGAGTAATGTTTTAATAATATTAATATATAAAAAACACAAAAAAAAATATTAAAATATAAGTCACACCTTTAAAATATATCAAAATATACATCATCGTAACTCTGTTAATTATTTTTATACATTGTTTTAAAAAGTAAATAACGGATAAATTTTTTTTTGTAAAATATTGAAATACAAATCACACCTTTATTAATATGCATCGTAGTATCTTACAGCTGGAACCTGTAACCTTACATTACATCTAATCGTATATATGTTCGTATGAAGGTACATTCTGGGATTTCCAGGGTTTGCACTGTATCTTCTCGCATGAAGATCCTGTGGAACTTGTGCATTCATTCTTCAGGACTTTGCAGTCCAATCCTAAGCTTGCGAAAAACCCTTTTGCAGTATTTCCTGAAACATAGTACAGAAGAAGACAATATCAACAGTAACTAAACATTCTCTGTGACAAAAACAAGAACAAATTAAAACATGTCGAATACAAAGTAGTATTCTCATGGAGAAGCTTCATTTTCACAACTAGTTTCTCAATTTCTTACCTGATCTTCTCAGTGACATCGGTCTGGCTTCTGCTTCTGTTGGATATGAAGAGAAGGATGAGATGATCCATAGTAAAAGAAGCATCCGAAGAAAGCTCTTAGTAGCATCCATTAATGTCTCTTTGTTCGAGAATTAACACAATAGTAATACTTGCTCAGGCAGTCAGGCAAAAGGAAGGAAGGTTAGATATTTATATCCGTATTGTAAAATAGGTTTCAGAAATTATGAAAATTAAGAAAATTGATGTTGTCCAATGTGAATAGAAGGAATTGCTTACCCTTTTAGAAGCTTCTTTGAATTTCCACTAATTTGACATTAGAAGCATTAATTACGTTTGAAAAGTTATCCCACTCAAGTTATATTTCAAACCATAATGTAACTTTCAATTTCTATAAGTTCCTTCCACACCTCAATTTATTCATAAGATATATTAATTATTAAAAAATTTATAAGCAAACTTTTTTATGTAGAAAATAAAGCAAATTACATATAAAATATGTCTAATAATATATTATTTTTAAGTTTCAGATTAAGATATAATATCATTAAATATATATAAACTCATTTGAGCTTAATCCAATTGTTTCCCGAGTCTTTGAGGACAAGATCCTCTGTGCCTATAACCCTATATATATCAACTTTATTTCAGACGATCTCATCCACACATTTTTCTAGGTCTCGCATATTTATATGAATGAGATCGTCTAAAACAGGATTAACACAGGGTTATGGGCACAGAGGATTTGATCCCGAGTCTTCGATAGACTCCTTAATTAACTTCGTGCTTTATTTATAGAAACATGGTAAATATTGTCCGTGGTAAAGTAATTCTAGATGTTCAACGCATTGATTGAGAGGATCAAACTCTACTACAATGGAGTTTTTAAAGTTAAAATCATATTCTTTGGACAGGATTAAATATTAAATATCAAGCTAAGGTCGTGGAAATTAATAATTTCTTTATAATTAGTTGTAAGATACGTCTAATAAGGGTTTGAAAATTCCTTGGATGCTTCAAACCGACCAACGGGTGCAAGTTGTAAGAACGTCTGCTAGGGTTTTGACACTTTCCTTGCATATTTAGCATGTGATTTAACTTATAATTTTAATTATTATATTTTTAAAATTATCATCCTATTGAAAAATCTAAATACAAAATAATTTTGGGTTAAAAAATAAACAATATCAAATATAATATAATATATAGAGTTATGTGATAGTTAAATAATATTATAAATGATAAATAATAATTTTTAAAGCATAAAGACTTAAATATGTATTAAAAAAAAAGATCGATTCACATTATATAGGTCGATTTATCATTTAACCCACAGATTTATATATATTGTTACATATAGTGTCCATGGATTAAGACATCGATTGACAATTTACGAGTCTATTTCAGGACTAACCTTTTTAGTACTTGTTTGACGGGGAGAAAAAAAAGTAAGCTTTACCTTTATCAAATTATTGAAAATGCATATAGTGGCCATGGATTAAGACATAGATTGACAATTTACCTGTTTATTTCAGGACTAACTTTTTAACACTATGATGAGTACTTGCTTGACGGGATGAATTCCTCTGAGTCTCATTTTCATATGGTAATGAATGGAAGGATGATTTTGAGCACCGGGTAATATACGAAAACGGGAACATTCACTTTCTATCTTTATTTGACGGAAAGGACAAAAAAACAAGCTTTATTTTTATCAACTTATTGAAAATCTACTTTAACCCTAGATTTGATTATATTTATGGACAATTAGATTAAGAAAAATTAGATGAGATTGTCTCTAAAAATTTAATTTGAATTCTTAATGATATTCAAAAGCTTGATGTTATGTAATTTTTTAGTATAGCAAAGAACTTTCTTTTTTTATTCGAGGAAACCCCGTAAGTGGACCAAGCGGGCACACCTCTCCGAAGTCTCAACTAGCATACTACCCCAAAGGCGGGCTAAGCGGGCACACCCCATCATTGAGGACCCAACTAGTTCTCCACCTGCAAGTAAAACCTCGGCTGCCTCAGGCTCTTACAAGAGGAGATAGCATAGAATCGAACCTGAGACCTAACCGAAGTCAAGCCCCGCTCTCAACCATTGAGCCACATGTAGCAAAGAACATGAAATTGAATTAGAAACAAATTTTCTAATCTATATATGTTAAACATTATCAAATAAATTATTATATACACCAAATATTTTATAAAATCTTCTTTCATTAGAAAAGTGGAAAATGTTAAGTTATTTTCTCAAAGTTTTACTATATTTATTAATCAGTACTATAATAATTTAAGTATAAACTATATCAACAATAATTTAAAAAAAATCTTGGAACCAAACGAGATCTTTATTAATCTTGGAACCAAACAATAATAATTAGGTTTAATTGGGCTTATAAGTATTCCAAGATCTATTTTACTATATTTATTAATCGGGTTAATTGGGCTTACTTGAAGGCCATGCTTACGTCTTTGGGTTTTCCTCCTGTATGGGTTAATTGGATGTTTATGTGCTTTTCTGAAGTGAGCTATATGGTGAATCTTAATGGTAATCTTGTCGGACCTATTACACCGAGTCGAGGTCTTCGTCAAGGAGATCCTATTTCTCCTTACTTGTTTCTTATATGTGCCGAAGGCCTTACTGCTTTGTTTAGGGAGGCAGAATCTAAAGGAGTGTTACGTGGTTGTCAGGTTGGTAGTGTAACATCCCACCCCCTACTGGAAGGGTGGAATAGTAATTTGGCATAGGATGAGAGTGATTGGGATTAATTAGGACTGTTCCTACATACTAGTATTGGGAAACAGA
>JAOSBP010167514.1:0-94608 GCA_027563825.1 Erythroxylum mucronatum
AATAGAAATACATTCGATCCCCTGCCGCATCTCTCTCCTCCATCACATTACAACCCCGCAAACTGCTGCGTGAGATTGGCCCACGTGCTAGTCATCGTCGCCCTTCCAGACACGCCTAGTGGCTCTTTCCTGTCTCCTTCGGCCCGTGGCTGTTTTGAGGGCCAATTTTCACGAGCTTACATCCGGCTTGCGCCTTTGATTTGGCCTCTGGAGACACTCCGAACTCCAGCCGCTTGCTTGTGATTTTTTTATCCACAACCTGCCAGGCAGCCTGCGGACTTAGTCAAGCCCCGATGCCGCCGAGGCCCACGCGCCCTACTGCGGTCACATCATAGCCATATACCTGTCCACGGCTCGCGCGCGCGCCTCTTCCCTTCTCTCTGCTGCATCCAAATCTTGTTCCATCACATGGAATACGGCCCAGCAATCAGTCACACGCGCCTTGGAACTGTTTCCACCGACTGCCCTCTGGGGCAGCTCGACCCTACTCTGCCACAACACCGCCCGGGCCAGCCCAGTCTGCTGCCTCCCACTCCTCCGCCGTCGCCTCCCAAACAGAACATCCCTCCGGTCAAGTCGCGCCGGCTTCCATCGTCAGGATGGACTTCGTTCAAATACTGGAACTACGGCGGCTTCAAGGAGCGCCTTGAGACTTTTTTGGCCTCAGTCAACCGCCAAGCTTTTGTCGATCACGTCTTCCAGCTCACCGGGAAGCACTGCAGAATCAGCGAGCCCTTCTCTGCCGGGCAGTACTGGTGCTGCTTCGAGCTCGTCGCCGACGACGGCCACCTGTTCATCGCCCGCGCGAGACTGCCCCCACACCCGAATCAGCAACTGCCGGCGCACGTAGCTCGTCATCGCGCTGAGAATGAGATTGCCACCATGCGGCTCGTGCGTCAGCGCACGAGCATCCCCGTTCCAGAAGTCTACGCTTACGAACGCGAGGGCTCCCCTCTGGCACTGGCTGCTGGCGCGCCCTACATGCTGCTTCAAGGCCTGTACGGCAACAGCCTGCTTGAAAGGACCCACGACCTCAGCTCGCTGAACGATCAGACGCTGCGTCGCCTGCTGCACCAGTGGGCTTCGTACGCCGTCGAGCTCAGCACCATCCAATTTCCCGCCATCGGCGGCATCTGCGAGAATCCAGCTGTCCCCGGCGGCTTCGAAGTCGGCCCCCTTGCCACCGACGAGGCTGGCATCTGCGGTCCCTTCACCTCGGCGCACGAGTACTTCAAGACATTGGCCACAGGCTCTCTGCAGCACTCTCTGAGCAAGCCCTGGAAGGTCGACGACGACGAGCAGCACCACATCCAGCAGGTCGCTCCAGCTGTCGTCTGCGACGTGGTGCAAAAGGCTCCTCACCTCTTCTCTTCACCCACACAGCCACTCGACTCTGGCCCATTCTCGCTCTGCCACATGGATCTTGGCATCCACAACATCCTGGTCGACGACTCGTACAAGATTGTCGCCTTCATCGACTGGGAGCTGGCCAGCACCGTGCCGTCGACTGCAGACTTTCTGCCCATGCCCTTCTCCCCGCCTCTGGACGCTGAAAAGGACCGCACCATCCTGCGCAATCCTTCGAGCCGCCGCTTTGCATCGTTGAAGAGGGAATACGCCATGCGCAAGTTCTTCACCGACGGTCTCCGCGACGCAGAGGCTGCCGTCAGGGCCGCCGGCCGCAAGCCTGCCGACGCGCCCGACCTGTCCAAGCAGTTGACTTCACCAGCCAGCACCGCTTACTTCTACATGGAGCGCCAGGGCAAGGTGCCGGCAGAGGACGAAGAGGCACACATGCGCGCGCTGGTCCGTCTCGCATTCGGCCTGCGCAATCGCGCCGACGCCGACGCTTACTTTGCCTCGGTCGAGAAGGAGGCTCAACGTCTCACCTGCGAGCACGCCCGGCAGCGCATGGTCGTGCGACGCCAGCACAGCGGCAAGCATCCCTGGTGGCATGCCAGCTTATGACTAGCGGACGTTGTAGGCCTCGTGAGCATGGTGTGACAGTCAAGCAGAAGACATTCCAAGCATATGCACCCGGCGGAGCTTACAACAAACAGAGACATGCACAGCATTCTTTTGGGGGATGAATAACAGTCATCATCCCAAACATCCAACTCTTCTACAAGTTACGTAGACCACAAGAAGCATCAACAATAATTGTTGAAGGCTTCGAACACAAACATACACAAACATACACACTGGTGCAGGTACGCCTTGAAACAAGGAGTTTTGTTTTTCTTTCTGCTTGGGGAACTTGGACTCTGGGGAAAATGGTCACATAGACCAACTGGGAATGATTTTTTACTCGGCGTTTTTTTTTTGGTTGCTTCCAAAGAGAGTAGAGCACACATGTTCCTCTTTGCTTATTTGGTCATTGATACCCACACCTCTCATGTCTACTATAACCGACTTTTTTATTGAGCGTTTCCATTGGGTCCACGTATCGGATTACTGCTTGCGGATTAGAGCGAGCTTTTTTCTTTCTATTCACCAGATGAGCCGATGCCTCTGCGCTCGCCATCACATGTACTTCTCTACAAGGCACAGCTCTGCTGATCAATCAAAATTGATTTTTTTCACTAGCAATCTCCCGTTGATGCTTACGGCGTAATAATAATACAGAGAGGGACTGTTCCCCAAAACCTTCCCAAATCAATTTGGGTATCCCTCTCCCCACAAATGACCCGGTCGACCGCCCTTCGCCTACCGAACGACGATCGCTTCCAGACCTGCCACTAACAGCAGCAGATGATGCAAGGCAGCTCCACATGCCAGGTCTGAATCTTGATCCCCCAGCTCCCTGACGTCCGCTAGCTCAGATGGGGGCCAGGACCGCCATGCACGACTTGGATCGTCTCCTCCTTGCTCTGCCCGTACTTTCCACATCTCGGTCGCGGTCCGCGTAAGCTGCCCCGTTGCCGGCACGGCAGGACTCTCCTTCAGCGCACGCCGCCACTGGCGGATGCAGCTCGGCCGCCTTTGCCCCCCTCTGAGACAAGCATGACAAGCAAGACAAGCATTGCCCAGCTGCCGTAGCCTCGTCTGCCGTGCAGCCACTCGCCTCGCATCTGTTTGCCCGGGAATTGCTTGCCCTGCAGTCATGATTACCGTCACATTCTTGCCTGCTCTCTTCGGTCAAAGACGAGCCAGTCAACCTGCCACAGCGGTTTGCGTCATTCTTCACGCTGTTCCTCATCCCCGCGATCAACGCATCGAAATGCTCGTCCTTGCCTGCTGTCTCTGGCATGCCCTGGTGTGAGTCACGGCGAGGCTGTCGGCTGGACTTGCGTGCTTCCCCTTCTTCCGGCTCCCACAGCAGAGTGCGCAGCGATGGGTACGCTTTTAGAATTCCTCGTACTGTCTGGGCCGCCCAGGCCTGATTGGCTTCTGCCACAGAGTAGTACCCCACGGCAGGGTCACGATGGGCCATCTCGTAGGAGACGTGATTGTTTGCAGCTCCCAACGCGTGAAACTGTCCTTCACTGGACATGCTGTCGCCGCTGTGCCATGGCAGTAGTAACGTTGGCGCCACTTCTAGACTGCGTTCAGGTTGGACACGGAAAAATGCCTCGCGTCCGTCTTGAGCCTGTGATGTCGGAAACCACGTATAAGGGCTCTCTATTATACTTGGCGGCGGATGATTAAGCCCGTCGGACAGTCTGATCCCGCTTGATGCGTGAGCGCTCTATCGTTGAAATAAAGAGTCACCGCCACCTACCGCTGGCCATAAAAGTTGTCGTGGAAGGGAGTAGTCATGCGGGCATTGTAGTCCATGCTGGAATGGCTGTGTTTGTGCGACGGCATGGCACTAGAAAGATTCTGATAGGATAGTGCTTCGATCAATGCAGCCTCAAGGAGACATGCTGCCCCTTTTTTATTATTTTTCTGTTCTCATCGACTGAGGATAATGGAGAAGGAAACATGTCAGGCTCTTTCAAAGAGCTGACCAGAGTGCCTTCCTGAACCAGAATGGGCCATTGCACTTCTCTCAACCGTTTACAATCCCCCATTCCGCCTAACACAAAAAGCACATGCTCAAACTCTCAACTTTACTCAAATTGGCGAATACTACCACCCCAAAAAAAAACAAAACGGCCAGGGCGATATCCAGGTGCACCCATCGTACTATATGAAGATCCCGTACAACGCGATGGGCGGCACGCGACAACCCATTCACCCAACGGAGTGCATTAGCGGATGGATGACTCTATCACTTTCAGTGGACAGACAACCATTGACATGAGTTTCTTTGTTGATGTCTGCACAAGCACGTGGCTATGCATTTTTCAATGCAAAGTGTCTCGCTCCATCTACACACCACGGATGGACTCATGCGAGCGAGGCCTTTGAGATTGCTCAAGCCGGACAGGCCCAATTTCAAGCCACAGCCAGTTCCCTTGTTCAAACATCTCGCGTTCGCTTATCGAACAGGACACTTGTCCAACCAAAACCCCATGCTCGCTTCGAAATTTGTAAAGCGGGCTCGGCGTAACCCACAAAGCCAAAATGGCTCCAGCTAATACCTAGAAAAGGAATTATTAGTGAGTGGGGTTGCATTACACCGAGGTCTGTCTGCACAACTACGGGACAATTCTGTTTTCCGTGTCCAAGGCAGTGGCTTTCAACGTCCAGGCACCCATATTCTTCCCTCTCTGTCATCTTCTTATACGCTAGGGCTGCAACGTGAGCATTGCGAGGCCTTTAAAGGAGCCCTTGAACGCGCGTGCCTGGCAAGATTCTTGAACCTCCATCAACAAGAATGGCTGTGGCAAAGAAGAACTTGGTGCTCGTGGCAGCAGCTGCGGCTCTTCTGCTGGCCAGGCTGGCTCCAGAGCATCTCATCGGCAGCTCCGTATGGATCACTGGATTCGTCTTGCTCAGTGCGCAACTGCTCATGCTATTCACCTGGTCGACGCTCCTCTATCCCAACTTCTTCAGTCCTTTGCGTCATCTGCCTCAGCCAGGCGGCGCTTCGCTGTTCATGGGCCATTTTGCCCGCATCAGAAAGGATGCCACGGGAGAGCCTCAGCGTGTCTGGGCCAACGAAATTCCTAACAAGGGTCTGATCCGCTACTTGGGTCCCTTCAACGAGGAGCGCGTGCTCCTTGTCTCTCCCAAGGCTGTGGGCGAAGCTCTGGTCACCAAGAGCTACGATTTCATCAAGCCATCCAGCCTTGCCGCCAGCATTGGCCGCATCTTGGGTATTGGCATTCTGTTCGCCGAAGGTGATGAGCACCGCCGTCAGCGCAGGAATCTGACTCCCGCCTTCACCTACCGCCACATCAAGAATCTCTATCCCGTCTTCTGGGGCAAGACTGTTGAGACGGTTTTGGCCATTGACGAAGACCTGGCAAAGCCCGTCGCCGCCACCGGCGAGGACAAGCCCAAGCCGTCTAATGTCCTCAAAGTCGACGAATGGGCTTCACGGAGCACTCTGGACATTATTGGCGTCGCTGGATTCGACAAGTCATTCAATGCCATCCAGGACCCCCAATCGCAGCTCTTCCTCATCTACAACAAGCTCTTCAGACCCAGCCGCATGGCTCGCTTTCTCGGCCTGCTCTCCCTGTTCCTTCCTTTCTGGCTGCTGAGGATACTTCCCGTCAAGCGCAACAGCGACGTCCAGAACGCCAGCGAGTACATCAGGGATGTCTGCCGCGACATGATCAAGGTGAAAAGGGCCAAGTTGGCAGCCGCAGAGAGCAAAGCTGGAGGCAAGGACGTTTCAGAAGGAGTCCTTGGCGTCGACATTCTGTCAGTCGCCTTGCGCTCCGGCGGCTTCTCTGACGAAAACCTGGTCGACCAGATGATGACTTTTCTGGCGGCCGGACACGAGACGACGGCCAGCGCCATGACCTGGGCGCTGCTGCACCTCTGCCGAAATCCAGACATCCAGGAGCGTCTGCGCAGCGAGCTCAAGGCCGCTGGTATCCCCTCTGCGCGAGACTCCAACTCCACCGTGACGGCCGAGCAGCTCGACAAGGTGCAGTACCTGCAGGCTGTCTGCAACGAGACACTGCGATACACACCTCCTGTGCCTCTGACCATGCGAGTGGCGGCTTGCAACACCAGTCTCCTGGGTCAATTCATTCCCAAAGGCACCGTCATCATCATGGCGCCCAACGGCACCAACCGAACAAAGGAGGCCTGGGGCGAGGATGCCGACAAGTTCAACCCGGAACGCTGGATGGGCAAGAATGCCAACTCGGGTGGCGCAGAGAGCAACTACTCCTTCTTGACCTTTTTGCACGGACCCAGGAGCTGCATAGGCCAGTCATTCAGCAAAGCCGAGTTCGCCTGTCTGCTGGCCGGCTGGGTCATGTCCTACTCGACGGTCCTTGAGAAGCCTGACGAGGAGGTTGAGGTTGCAGGTGGCATCACACAGAGGCCCAAGGGAGGCCTGTCGGTCAAGATCACTCCTGTCAATTAGATGTATATGGTAAATGTAAATGTACTTTTCCAATCAATACCAGATCAGGCTTGGGCTGCTGGTTGCACCGCGGCTGTCTCCGCCGGATCGACGTCATGCATGGGAAAATATGCAATTGCCATCTGACTGGCACCGCAATTGGCCACATTGCTCGTGCAAAACTCCCTTGCAGAATAACTACATTTCCTTCACCTTTGTCATTCTCTTGCATTTCAAAATGGCTACTCCGTCGATGCGTCTGTTTGCCGCACTGTCCTCTCAGAGGTCTGCGAGAAGCGCCGTCCGACACAGCAGAAGAGGCCTGCACTCGGCAACTCCCAGTATGAAGGACAAAGACGACTTACTCGACAAGGACGCCCTCAACCCAACCTCGACAGAGTACTCCAAGACTGGAGGCGGCGATGCATCTGCCGCGCACGACAAGGAGGCCTTTGACCCTTCCAAGACGTCACCCGAGAGCCAGGGTGCAGCGGCGAGCAGTCAATCGGTATCTCATTCTTCCCTCTCTCTCTATCGATATGTATACATATGTGTCAGGTCTAGTACTAAACGAAATCAAACAGGACACACAAGAGTCGACCAATCCACTCAACATGTCTCCCGCCAACAAAGAGGCCGCAGCGTGGGATGGCGCAGGAAACAACCCTGAAGAAGGCAGTCCCAGCGAGAGCGGCGCCAATTCGGAGGCGCAAAAGTCCAGTGGTGGCGGCAGCCCTCGCAAGAACAAGAAGATATAGAAATGTACTACCCAGCGAGCTGGCTGATTCTCGCATGAAGGCATATGTCCATGGTTTGCCATACGTGTCAACAGTCTTCACCTCACACACTCTCACCTTCGTACATACGGTCAGGCCCCTGCGGTTATTCCTGCATCTTGGTCAGCTTGGTCAGCTGCCAACACCGTTCCAGGTCTCGCCAGTCTCCATATCTCTGCCCGCCGCGTGTCTCCGTGAGTGTCATCATAATAGTCTTTGACCTTTGAAAGGCCGCATTTGCGCAGCAAGTTCCGGCTCGGTGCATTTATGACCTCGAACATGGCCTCAACATAATCGTAGGGCTTACGCTGATGTTCCGTCAAGGTGCTGGACTCTGAAGTGGCAGGCATGAATTCCCAGAAGGCCGTGATGAGACCGCGTATCGCCTCAGTGCCGTAGCCCTTGTTCTCGTAGTCTGGATTCAGCATGTACCCAATCTCGGCGCCTGCAGAGACGACTCCCGTGGATCCTATCGTCGTCCTTGTGCCGTCCTCTGCCGCGAGCTGGATGACAAAGGGTGGACTCTGCAGGAACGCTTCCTGTCGCGCAACGGCCCAATCTCGGCTCTGCTCCAGCGATGCGTCAGGCTGGCCCACCCTGCTCCATCTCATAACATAGTGGTGACGGCGCACGTTCCAGAGTCCAGGTACCACTCCGTTGCTGTCGTCTTGCACATCAAACAGCGTCATGGGGCAGATGATCAGGCGCTTGGTGTAAATCACCGGCAAATCTGCAAACCTGTCTGCATTTTCCGGAAATCTGACGCTGACATTGGCCTTGTTTAGCTCGTGTATAGACATTTGCACGAGTCAATTCGTCCAAGAAGGGAAAGATAATAAGAATCAAATCAAATCAAACCAGTCTAATTAGTTCAAATATCACTCCTATATCCTACCATCAAACGACCGTCCATGTCAATTAATACGATGATCTTAGCGTTGGAAGAAAAGAGAAAAGGACAGCTGGCCCGCTTATGGTTTAGCGGCTATTTGGGGGCTTGGTTCGAGATTTCAACGAGTCAAAGGGCCCGTCTGCTGACTACTCTTGACTTATCCCTCTTCACTTCACTTCGGCGCGCTTCTCTCTCTCTTCCTTTTCTCTCTCACATCATCACGACCTCATCCATCTCCATCGCTCCGAGTCTCGTCGAGTCTCTCGTCACCTCTCAGCTGGCTGATCTGATATTGTTTTAATACGGTGGTCTCTGGATCAGCTGGATATACACACGTTTCTTGATTGTATTGGGGTGGCTGGCGACTGTCGCCTGGTGCCTGTTGCCTGGTGAAGAAGAGAAAACAGAAGAGTCCGCCTCTGGCACATTTTTACTAGAAGCAAAAAGAATCAGGACAAGGACTTATTTGTTGTTTCTTGTCTTTCCCTCTCTCTCTGTCTCTCCCTCCCTTGTCTCATCTTTTCTCTTTCTTACTCGAAAGGGGAAAAGAAGGAAAAAAACAAAAAAGAAGGACATTTTTGCTTTGTACTGCAAGCATTTCTGCGCCACTCTCGTACCTCTACATTGAAGACATTTACTCTGCTCTCTCGGTCTTGGTATCTAGAAGTCGTGCCGCTTTCTTTCTTTTCTCTCATTGTCCCTATCCCTCTGAAAAGACCTAATCAAGAAGAAAAGAAGCATGTCTTCGTCCATCTTCTTCCGGTTCAAATCGCAGAAGGAGTCTCAGCGCGTGCAGTTTGACGGCACCTCGATATCCGTCTGGGAGGCCAAGCGCGAGATCATCCTCATATCCAAGCTGGGCGAAGGCACAGACTTTGATCTAGCCATATATAATGCCGACAGCAACGAAGGTTTGTTGCGCTCCTTTTCATTTCCTTCCTCTTCTCCTTCTTCTTCTTCTTCTTCTTCCTCTTCTTCCTCTTCTTCCTCTTCTTCTTTTTCCTGTCCTCTTAAGGGAAAGGCTCTTCCGTCTCTCTCTAACTTTCATAAACAGAATATGACGACGACACAACTCTCATCCCAAGATCCACAACTGTAATAGCCCGTCGTCTTCCCGCGGCAAAGCCTGGCCAGGGCCGTGCTGCTCGCTATGTCTCTGGCCGCATGCCCATTAATGCCCGCAACCCGCACCGCGTCGAGCAGCCCGCCCCATCCAACACGGCACAGTCAAGACCTGCAGGGGCAGCTGGCGGCGATGCAGCTCCCCAGACGGAAGAGGAAAAGATTGCGGCAATGTTTGCGGCAGGATCGTCAGCATGGAAACAACAGAGAGAGCAGATGGCTACGTAAGTCAAAGACAAGATATCTTACAAAGGAAAAGCGTTGCTGACATGGAAAACCCAGGCAAACCCAGATGCCACGACCAGGCGGCTACAGACCCACAAACGCAAAAGCAGCGCCTGACCACGCCCCACCACCTGGCTACCTCTGCTACCGATGTGGTGAAAAAGGCCACTGGATCCAGGCGTGCCCAACCAACAACGACCCGTCGTGGGAAGGCCGCCCTCGAGTCAAGCGTACAACAGGCATCCCCAAGTCGCAGCTCAAGACGATCGAGAAGCCAAAGGCACTGACAAACGACGGACTCACCGACGACGCACGGCAGCCGTCCGGAGTCATGGTGAACGCAGAGGGGGAGTACGTGGTGGCGGTGCCGGACCAGAAATCGTGGGAGCAGTATCAGACAAAGGCGCAGGCGTCGGCCGAGCAGGCCCAGGCGAGCAAAGCTGGCGATAAGGAGCTGGAGGATCGAGGCCTGCAGTGCCCGATCGACAAGCGGCTGTTTGTGGATCCCGTCAAGACGCCCTGCTGCGGCACCACGTACTGTAACGAATGCATTGACAATGCGCTAGCTAACAGTGACCTCGTCTGCCCTAACTGCGCGACTGCAGACGTCCTCATCGACGACGTGACGCCAGATCAGGACATGGTCGCCAAGATTGCGGCGTATGAGGAAGAGAAGAAGGCCGAAAGCAAGAAGGCGGCGGCGGCTGCTGCTGCTGCCACTACTTCTGCTGCTGCTGAAAGTGCAAAAGCTGTTCAAGACGACAAGGGTGACGGCGCTAAAGAGAATGTCAAGTCTCCTGCAAATGAAGATACTCCGGCCAAGCAGGATGAGACCAAGTCCAAGAGTCCTTCTCCGGCAGCGGCAACAGCAGAAACAAATGGTGAAGCAAATGGCGAAGCAGCTAAGCGTTCCGTGTCTCCTGCAGTGTCGACGACTTCGTCATCCAACAAACGAAAGGCGACGGATGACTTGTCTGGAGAGCAGAGGATCCCAACCGGCCCCAAAGCAATGCGAGATGCCCAGGCCACAGCCAATCCGCAGATGCCCATCCCGCCAGGATTCGACTCGAGCTTCATAGAGCAGATGAACAAGCTCGCCAACGGTGGCAACGCCAACCCTGGCGACATGCCCAACTTCTCCATGGGCATGTCCATGCCTCCCATGATGCCGGCCGCCATGGGCCAGAACATGGCCGGTGGCATGAACCCGGCCATGATGATGAACATGATGAACCCCATGATGATGCAGCAGATGGGTATGGGCGGGATGCCCAACTTTGGCATGGGCAACATGAACTTTGGCGCCATGGGCAACGGCCACCATGGCTACAGCAATGGCTACAGCAACAACAGCAACAACAACAACAACAACAACAATCAGAACTGGAACAGCTACAACAATGGAGGACGGAACAATGGTGGCTTCAACGGTGTTCCGACAGGCCCAGCAGCATTCCAGAACATAGCACATCAACAACAACAACAAACAGATGAGCAGGGCGGCAACGACGACGATGCCTACATGCGCAAGCCCGTCAACCCAGGCCGCTACCAGGGGCGATCAAGGAAGCCTCGCGCAGCCGACTTCAAAGAGCTGTAATGAGATGAGTGTCTAGCTGAGAAAGTAGATGGCTCCATTGCGTCAGAAATTCAGCATCAGTATCAGCATCATTATCAGCATCAGCATTGACGGCGACGACCTGGCATCCGTTCTTTCCAAGTGATTTCACACAAGCGATGGCGTTGGAGGGAAAGTGCTTTGGGCATATGCATCTAATTAAGACGAATGACAACAGAAATCAACCTAATATCAAATTTTTCTCTGTCTTGATGTGAATCTGGCTTCATCCATTGTCTTATCTCCCACTATAGACGAGGAATAATAATATAGAAGGAGGGAAACAAAAAAGACCCGAAGCTTATCAATCTGGCTCAATGAGGAAGTCGCAGCCCAGAACCCACTAAACCGCATCACGTGGGTCAAGAATGTTTCGGCTTTTGTCCACCGCAGATCGCCACCAAGTTTTCTGCTTTGGCAAAATCGCAAATAAGAGCCACCCCCGCCGCGCCAGAGATCTACATTCTTCTCCTTCTTCTTCTCTACGCTGTGCCGTAAAAGCAACAACCACCAACAAAAACCCACTGTCTGTCCCAGCATCTCGCTCCCACACCCGCGCACCTCTCCACCACATCAACAAGCTCGCCGCTTATCAAGAACCAGACCCCTTCCCGCCACCCGAAAGAACACCGACGCCGTGGCACAATATGGCTAGACTCTCGAGTATGAATCTCAACCATAGTAGTAGTAGTAGTGGTCTTGAGCGCCGCTCGTCGTCGCTGTCGTCGCGTGGCAGCGTGAGCAGCTCGCAGGGCGCCGCCGTCCGCGCCAGCTGCTACCACGTCGACGCCTCCACCGCGGCGCTCTCCGGCATGCACTACTCCACTACGGGGGCTGGCGGGGTCGAGTGGTTTCCCTGAGGTCGGCTCGGGACAGCCATCACCCCCATCGAGTCCCCCTCTCGCCGCTGCTGCTGCTGCTGGTGCGCTTGACGATTCCCAGGTCAAGCGCCAGCGTGGTGGCAACAGCGAACGAGGGGGGGCGGCGCACGCCATCGCGGAGCAATGTGAGAGACTGTTCTGCCAGGCCCTGCGCGCTTGCTTTCTTGGTGAAGAAGAGCAGCGAGCGCCAGGCCTGCGAGCGATTGGTGCGTCCAGCAATCTGGCCCTCGACGTTGGCCCTGCCTGGCACAAGGCCGGCACCTTTGTCGTCGAGGATCTGGATGAAGGCGTCGACTACGACGCAATCAGCCCTGGACCAAGCTTTCTCGACGGAGACGTGGTCGACGAAGAGGACGAGCGCAGCTTCATGAGCTCTTCTTCGTCCCACTACTACGGCAGCCGTCGCAGGAGGTCCAGCGGCTACATGGGCCGCGCTGTGCAATCCGCCTACGGCACGGCCACACCACCCCTGTCGGCCAGTGGCTCCAGCATGTCCAGCAGCACGTGGACCGGCAGCTACAGGGGTCACCGCCCAGTCGTTGAGCCCGTCATGGTACCCAGAGGACCACAAATTCACGAGTACATTGAAGTCTGGGACTACAAGGGCGGCGCGCACTTTCGGGGTTTCACGGCCAGCGTGCCCCTGACGTCCTTGAGTGGCACAGACGCCGAGCCCCAGATGGCCATGCTCGTGTTTTTGGATCTGCAGACCCAGCAGCTTGACCTCAAGCCGGGGCTCATGGCGCTGATGGAGCTGGCCAGCACGTCGCACTTTGACTGCCAGCGCCTGCTGGTCTGCCTCGAGCGCGACGGTCTTGCCGAGTCGACTCATGCGACTTCTTTAGAAGCGACAAAGAACAAGATGGCATCAGCCGACGAAAGTCGCCTGCTGCGCGATCTGCGCTGGGTCGGTTTTGAGCCGGCCACGCTCGACGAGTTTGCAAGTGCCGGCTCGGCGGTGCTGCAAGCAACAAGCGAGCGCTGGCTGCTGCTGGGCATGGATGTTTGAAGGCCGACTTTTGTCTTGAATGAGGGGAAGAAAGGAGATGGAGGAGTTTTGAGTCTTTTGAGCGCAGCGAGAGCTTCGTTTCTGATTGTCTTGCGTCTGAGTAGCGGAAGTTTCTTTTTGCTTTCTTTGCTTTTTTCTTTCAATTCAAGTCGTCTACGTTTTTTGCTTTGATTGTTGTTCATCTTGTTTTGCCGTTCCATAGTGAAGAGGAGAGAGAGAAGAAAGCAGAATGAATGAAGAAAATAATGTTGACATGTACTCTTTTGGGTCTCTCTATCACACTGACTGCTGCTACTGTTACTGCTGCTATTTGTTCGCGCACCTCCCCATTATCAACCCCCCTCCCCTTTCCTCCCTTTTCTCACCCCAAAAGGGCCCCCTCCAGCTTCATCCGGCTTGGGAAAAGAAGGCATGCTCACCTTCTTTATCTCTGAGCTGGACCTTGTGATATCCATCTTCTGCGTAACCTCAAATCTCCCTACTGTTTCCTTTTCTTCATCCCCCTTTATTTCCTCTACACATGTCGTCTCCTTTCTCGCATACACACACACACGCACTCAAGACACCACCAGTCCCTCTTTTCCTTGATTGCAAAGATGATGATCCGTTGTAAGAACTCAACTCACTTCATGGTCTCGGCCGTCGCCATTAGACTGCCGATAAATGTCGTAATCAGCCGGCTGCGCACTTGACAAATATCCTCGGGCACCAGCCAAATGGTCGCGCCCATTTTGCGCGCAATGCTAATAGCCAGCTTTGCGTTGAGGTACATCTCCTCATCGGTGCGGCCCGCCATGACCAGATCGTAGTCGACATAGGCCGACTTCATGCCATTGAGCACATCGAGCAAGAAGATGCCAGACCCCAAAGACGAGTCCTTGAACGAGCGGACCGCCGAGGTGCGGCCGCCCTTCTTGGACATGTCGTTGGCCCACTTGATCATGTCGCCATCGCTCAGCTCTGCTTTGCCCAGATGATGGGCCAGGCCGCCGAGCGTGTTGACAATGTCGCGCCGCATCAGCTGCCACACCATACCGAGCGTCAGCGTGCGCTGGCCGTCGGTGATGTCGGCCCCCTGGATGCCGACCAGACTGAAGCGGTTCTGCTTGCCCAGCTCCACGGCGTAGTTGGTGTTCTCGACGGCCTTGAAGCGCATCAGCTCGCCGCCGTGGGCCGGGGCCTTGTTCACGTGGCGCCAGTTGACGCTGTTGGGGATGACCTTGTCGTAGGCCTGCAGCAGTACCCTGCCGTCCCGCAGATCGTCAAAGAAGGACACGACGGTGGGCTGGACGTCGAGCGAGTTGAGCCACAGCGTAAAGACGCGGGCCTCGCGCTCGCCCTCGGCGTCAAAGTCTTCAATGTTGGCCTTTTCCTCCTCGGTGATGGGCTCGAGGCAGGGGTGCGTGTTGAACAGGTTGGCGACAAAGGCAAGGTTCAGCTTGGGGTTACCGGCGACGAGCGATGTGGGTGTCAAAAACTTGCGGCAGTCGAGCTTGTCGGCGTTGTCGAGCACCTGCTCGGCACGCTGCAGCAGGTCTGACGTCTGCAGGGGGGCGCGGGAGCAGATTTCGGGCTTGAGCTGGTTGAGCAGGACCGTGTAGTTTTCGCCGTCCTTGACGTCGCTGGAAAAGTTTGAAACGCTGTTCATTGATTAGAAAACATGTATTACTCCTTTACGCTTCAAAAAAAGGAAACTCACGTGCGGTGCCATTTGGCGTTCTTCAGATGATAGTTGAACCAGCGCAGCAGAATCTGCTCTGGCGGTAGGCGCAGAAACTGCTCCAGAGTCTCGTCGTCTTCCAGCAGCCGGTACAGTTCTGGGTGCAGCTTGATGTCAATCTTGCCGAGCAGGCCCCGGCGGATTACCTGCCAGATCAGACCGAGAATCAAGTGCTCCCTGACTTCGATGATGTCGCCGCTGCCAATGTTGACGACTGAGCAGCCAATGGCCTTTGCCGAGTTGATGACAATGTTGTTGTTCTCCGTCATCTGGAAGGGATTCAGCGACTTGATCCTCGGCCCAACTTTGTTCAGGACACGTTCATCGATGGTGTCGGGTACGCTGTCGTTGATGAGCTTGGCCAGGACCAGGCCGTCCTTGCACTCGTCAAACATTTCAAACGTGTCTGTGGGGAATGGGAGCTTTGCGCCAAGGTCAGTGTCGCCGGCCAGAACCGCATTGATGTGTCTGGTGAACTCGACGCGCTCATCCTCGTTGATGGTGTGGGTGACGTTGGCAGAAGAGCCTTGCACCTGGATGCGGCCTCCTCCCTGGCTGGGGGTGGACCTATGCACAGGCGATGAGACTGCTCCTGCTGCTGGTGCACCACCACTCCTGCCGCCATTCTGTGCACCGCTTAGTCCTCGAGGACGAACTGGGCCGGTAGACATTCGCTGTTGCGCAGGAGAAGAATCTCGTAGCTTGGAAATCAACTGGGCGCAAACCGTTAGTTGAAAAGGCCGGACGTGTTGGGAAGCAACAGAACAAGACTGACGCCAACGTAGTCGTCAAGCTCGACGCGTCTTGAGCTGTCCAGCTCGACCTCCTTGAGAGCTTGCCGGACCACATCGTAGGGTTTGCGCTCGCTGTCCTGCGCAGCCTTTATGGTGGTGGACTCGTCCAGGTAGCCCTTGTCGTCGACGTCGAGCTTGCGGAAGGCATCCTGCAGCCCGAAGATTTCCGCCTGGTCAAACTGAGGGTACTTCCTGGTGGTCGAGTCTGATCAGCAACAGGCCACTTCCAATGCAGTTTGTACTCTGTCCATATGTGTGTGGCGCAAAGAGAGAAACACAAGAGTGGGGCAATTGGCGTACTCACTTGACGAGTTTTATGACATTCATGGCTGCAGGTGGAGGGATGAGGAGCAGGGAAGAAAGGAAATGCGTAGGAAAGAAGGAAACGAAAAGAGAATTGGGAGCCTAGAGGGCCGGGATTGCGTGTCGAGGCGACAGGAATTGACGGATGATTGAACAAGCACAGCCTCCATGTGCCGCACAAGGCCGAAGTTTCCAAAACGTCCCATCTGGCGGTTTATGACGCAGCCTGGCGTTTTTGGGCGGGGCGGGGGACACTAGGCAGAATCTCACGTCTCCTTTTTATGCTGCCCCCTTTCACCATTCATTCTCTTTTGATCGTATGTATACAGTAATTCTATTTGCTTGCTCGTCCCTTCTTTGGCATATTCCCTTGTTCTACCTTCTATGTCCTATGAATACAGTACACTGACCCCAACGTCTACCGTGATAATCCAAATGCGCATGCTACCCTTGACCTATACAATCATAAACACCACCCCCTAAACTGCAGCAACCTTGGACTTGCTCCTCATCTTGCGCATGACTCGCTGTCTGGACAGCAGCTGCGAGATCATAAAGTGGCAGACGTCTGCATCCGTCCAGTAAGCCAGGTGACTGGCAACGGCTGCGAAGAATGAAATGTCGAACGCGCCCCTGCAACACTCTCATGTTAGCTTGTGTGACCGGAGACAAGAGAGAGAAAAGATTGAGACTCACTCTTGGATGCTGTAGTCGACTCGTCCATTCTCATTCAGTGCTCTCACCTTGGCCTCTTCCCTCCTCAATTTGCGGCCTCTGTCTTCGGCCTCTTGCCAGGCTGGTGATTCGCCAAAGTCACGCGACGACGAGTCGCTCTCTTGCCGACTCCTGCGCCGCTTCTGGAACCCAGAATAAAGAGTCTCAAGCTCGGCGTCAAGAGCTGTCGGAGGACGAGCCCCTTCAAGTCCCATAGGATCAAGCTTGCGATTCCTCAACTCTTCGGCGCTCAACGGCTGCTGGCCCGTGACCACATTGGAAGGCAGTGCGCCGCCGCCGATTGCGTTGGTGCCGGCGCCAGGGCTCAGGTTCTGCATGGCGTGACTCGTTCGAGGCTCTGGGGGCGCACTGAGCCTAGCCGCGTCCTCGGCTGTCAATCCGATGCTCCTGGTGATGAAGCTGCTGGCCAGTCCGGAGCTGAAGTTGGACCAAATGTCTGAAAAGCTCTGGCCGACCTTTGCGGGAATACCGGTTATTCCCTGACCCATGGGGGCTCCGAAGAATGCTCGTTTGGTGTAGGGAAGTGGCTGCGGCTTCAGTGAGGCCATCTCAGATGAGATGAGCGGCTCAAGTCGGTAGCCGATGGGATCCGAGGGGTGGAAAATGTTGAAGAGCTGCCGGCATTTCGGTGACGAGATCATAGCCTCGCGCTGTGCCTCACTCAACGAGTCTGTTGGCAGCCTGGAGAATGGCCCACCCCGCACAGATTCATCGTCGTCAGCCTCTCCACTCGATCCATCCAGCGTGACTGTATTTGGGTTCTTCCTGCCTGCTATCGACTTGCCATTGAGCAGTGAGAAAAGCCCAATTGGTGAACCAAGGCAGAAGAAGTCTTCCACCTCAAAATCGAGGCGCAGACGACTCTCGCTTCGTGTTGCGCTGCGCTTGCTGGCCTTTGCAAACTCGGGAAGAGCTTTCGCCTGTGCAGAGAGTACGTCGAACAGAATTGCCGAGCCCAGGGAATGGCCCACCACGCTGACCTTGCCGTCGAAGCTCGGGTTCCGTCGTTTGAAGAGCTTGAATATGCGGTTGCATTCCTTGACAACAATCCTCGAGATGTGCTCCTTGTAGGCGGGTGTCTGGTACAGGAGAACGTCGAGGGCAAGATCTGCCACAATGTTGCGCAGAGCGGGCACTCCCTCCACCGTGATGGCTTGGAGATCGGGAAACTCGTCTTCGTCTTCCTTCTTCATGTCTGTAATGTCGTTTTCTTTTCTGTTGTAGCGCACTCCCTGCTGCGGAAAGTCTAGCAGGTGACGCCAGCAGATTGGCAGCACCTGAACCCTGCAATTCTTGGGCAGCTTGTCAACCTCTGCGTTGAGCGCCTGAAGGTCAGGTGATCCGCCGTAGACGGCCTTGAGCGTCTTGCGAAACTCATTGACGTCGTGGATAAAGTTGAATGCCTCAAATCGTGCTCCCAGGCGCTGGCCTATGCCATGGGTCACGAGGATGAGATGCTCAATCTCTCGGTCCTGCGCATCCCCAGATATGTCGCGGTAATCGTCGGCAATTTCTCTTTCTTGTCGCCGCCTTTCTTCCTCGTCTTGTGCCTCTGGATCTTGGGTGCCGGCTGACTGGGCCAGGTTGGAAATTTGCCGCTCCAACGTCCGCACTCGTGATTCAGGTTGTCGTACGCTCGCCACGTCCTCTTCACTTGGCTCTGGCGGCGTGCCGGGACGAGTAGATGCGGTGCTAGCTGGTGCTGATTTGCGCTTTGATGCGTTGTCCTTGTCAGCACTCGTGGCGTCTTTCTCAGCTGATGGACTGGCAGGTCGCTTGCCGTCCTTGGCCTTCTTCTTCGGTTCCACGTAGCCGCGCACCACCTTGGTACCACTCAGGTGGGCTCCACCAGCAAAGCGCTGGTAGACTGTGCTGCTCATGCGTGAAAGGAAGTCGTCAGTAGTGAGCCAAGCGGTCGTAGCGTCCTCAAATGTCACAATCGAGTTCATGTAGCTCCCAAATAGCCTTTGTGTCATGAGAGAACCGGCTCGGTTCCTGGCGGCGTCTGCATCCCTCTGTGATGCCTGATCTTCGACATTCTCTGCCGCTGCCTTTGACTTTAGTCTCAAGCTGCCATCCGAGGCTTGAGTCTTGAGCGAGCCCTTGGAAATGCTCAGCCGAGCGGCCCTCGTCTCTGAAGCACCCCGCTCCGTCGAACCGACATTTCTCCACGGCCTGGCCTTCACATAGCCTTCTTCAAGCTGTGTGGCCAGATTCTCATCACAAGGCCTGAGTATTGAACCATCCACAAAAAACCAGCTTCCTCTTCTGACTTCATATATCGGTCCCACCCAATATGCTGGGCCCAGCTCCCGCTTTTGAATATCCACGTCAAAGAGATAGTCCTCATTGACGGGCACTGTGACACTTTTGACGGCGTTGCGCTCGTGATGGGCCGCGTCAAGTGAGCGATTGGGCATGTCATTCGGAGCCTGCTCGCCCAAGGCCTTTTCGCTTGCCTTGGCTTCGTCCTGCAATCGTTCTTCTTCATCTGCCGCCGACTGAAAGGCAGCCTCAATGGCCCGGGAGTCTCCTGCAGAAAATGCATTCCATTTTTTGGGAGCAGCCGGTGGCCTGTTCTGCGTCTCTTTCAGGTTCACATAGTTCGGCTTGTGCTTGGCCACGTCAACGGCATGGAACCATCTGACGCTCAGTTTGGGACAGTCAGACGGATACAGGCTGGAGCTGACACGATGGCGGTGATTCAGACTATGGTCGCCGCCTCGCTGCGGGATGCTGTGCTTCTCAGCGCCACTTGAATCTCTTTTCTTCCCGTCGTGATTGGAGACTGCCGTCACTTCCCCGCTCGCAGGTTTGTTGTCGCTTGCGCGCGGTCCCCAGGGGTTCAGAGCAGCCAAATAAGATGTTGACGCTTTCTCGTCCTTGTCTTTGTCTGCCGGTGCAGACATGTCGCTGCCCTGAGGCCGGCGAGAGCCGGCCCACGGCCTCTGGTCGCTCCTTAGCTGGTTGTAGTGTTGCGCTCCTGTCAGCGACTCAATCACTGGTGGTAGGTGGTTGCGCAAGTGCGATATGAGGGCCTGGAAGCGAGCCAAGAGGAAAGATGCGCCCTGCCAATTGGGGGCGCGTCACAGAAGGAGAATACGACAAGGGAGTGCTTAGAACGACATGTGGCTGGATTCCCAGGAATGTAGGCCGGCACGAAATAGGAAATGAGTGGACTGCGTTGTTCGTATCTTGACTCAATGGAAAGGAGATGTTGAAAGCATGCGATATGCTTTGTTCATTCCATCTTGCAACGTTTGAAGATGCAAAGTTTGGCGTGGTTCCTGTGACGTCGTCAGGCGACAAACTGCTCTAGCAAATCGGCAGTCGGCGTTTGCGGAGCAATAGAGAGGAGGGTAGGCTGGTGTGCGTCGAAGCTTTGAGCAGGTTAGCTGATTGTACGCATTCAACACCAGTCTTCCCCGGTATCCCTGCACATCACATCACCTGGACATCTTTTGAAACTCTACAAGCCGATTCAGAAGAAAGAATGAATAAAGTTTCGTCATTGTCGACACGAAAGACTTGCTGCCGCCCAAAGACAGCAGCATCTCGGCTGTTTACTATGCTGTATATAATATATACTGTTCCTAATGCAAAACTGCCCTTTCATGCCGAGCCAACGTCCTTGATACCCATGTCGTCTTCATTGTCTTTCACGTCACTGATATCTGCCCTGTCCTCGTCGTTCGCACCATCCACATCCATACTCTCAGACGTGCTGTTCGTCGTCACGGACTTTACCGTGGGAACCCTAGGCTCGTGGAATTGCAGATTTGACTCGTAGAATCGTAGCAGCTGGCGAGGAGCTTTGGAGTGGAGAGTCTTGGCGCGGAAGGTGAACATCATGTGGTCATAGTCCTTGCCAAAGAGCGCCTTTGCCATGAGAAATGGCTCACCCGTGGTCGCGTCGACCTCAGCCCCTGGCCACACGCTTTCGATGCGCACAATGCTTTTTTCCCAGATACCCCCTGGAAGGCTGTACATTTTGCCGTTTGACGCTTCGTACTGGCCTGGACGCTCCTTTGAAGCGCCTCCTTTCTTGCGTGCGCCCTTCCCTTGACTAGACGGCTTGGGCGTCCCACTCTCGGCTGGAGACAGTTTCCGCCTCTTGCTTGGGCCGTTGCTGTCTTGTTTGGCAGGCCGCCCCGGTTTCTTCTTGGCTGACGGCTGAGGCTCGCCGCCAATCTCGTCCCAGTAGTCTTGCAGCTTGTCGGGGCAACCGTCCAGGTTGTCCCTTGGTTCCCACGAGTGCTCGTCGTACCCTAACCACGCAACATCGTACAGGACTTCCTTGCTGACGATCTTGTGGCCCACAATAGCTTCGACCACATACTCGCCGTCCCCAATATCGCTCTCATCGTCTTCTTCTTCTTCCTCAATGTCCTGTTGCTGTTGCTTCTTCTTGCCGGCGTTGCGGGGAATGCCGCTGCCGGCGCTCGAACCGCTTCGACCAGAGTCTGCGCAGAGTGTCAGTCTCAGCAAATGCATCATTCCCAGTTGCGACATACAGCTCATCTTGGCCTCGGTTGGTCGCGTGGAGCGGCGGGCCGCCGCCGCATGCGTCGTCTTGCGCTTCTTCTTCTTCTTTCTCAAGGATGCGCACTTTAGCAAATAGAACAACAGAGGACAGAGAGACCGCTACACTGAGTTTATACCATTGTCAATCGAGTCAAGACAATTTCTCTGTTCAAAGTGCTGCGCAGTGAAGTGGTGCGGCGCGTGCTTGTGACGCGATTGGGACGCGGGTCGTCTCTAGATGCTCGATAAATGGCTTGGCGGTCCCCACTTTAGTAGTGGTGGTCGAAGCCGCCTACGCCAGAAAGATTTGGTGCCGTCAAACTGCCAAAATTTCTCGAGGGTGGCTCTTGCTTTACACTGTTGGTGATTGAGTTGCATTCGCCCATTCAACATACCCTGAGCTGACCACTCACATCATCTCAAAGAGAATCTGAGCGACTCAGAAGTTTTCAGGATCTTTCCTGAAAAACTCAAGACAGAAAATGGCCATGCGTGAGTAGCTCCAAATGCACCAGCAACCAGAACATCAATGCGCTGACTGAGACGCTGTGTTTAGAGCTGGACATGTCTAATGGTGAGAGTCGGTGTACCAAGACCTGAAGATGACGCCCTGACCAGAGATGCAGCCCAGGTTGGCAAGGACGAGAATGGACGGCCCTTTATAATAGTGCGAGAGTATGTTAGAAGGCAGACTTGTTGCAACAGGCAGCGCTGACAGGAGCTGCAGTCAGGCGAAGAAGAAGCGACAGCACGGTACAGATGCCATCAAATCTCACATCCTGGCGGCTCGCACAGTGGCCAACATCGTGAAGACATCACTCGTCAGTCTCTTCCCTATGTGCTTTCAACCGAGCATTCTCACGGTCTAACCGATCCAATACAGGGACCTCGCGGCCTCGACAAGATCCTCATATCCCCCGACGGAGACATCACAGTGACCAACGATGGTGCGACCATCCTGGGCCAGATGGAGATCCAGAACCACGTCGCAAAGCTGCTGGTGGAGCTGTCAAAGTCACAGGACGACGAGATTGGAGATGGCACAACGGGCGTCGTGGTCCTGGCGAGCGCCATGCTCGAGCAGGCCGCCGACCTCATCGACAAGGGCATCCACCCCATCCGCATAGCAGACGGCTACGACCAGGCTTGTGAGGTCGCCATTGAGGAGCTTGACCGCATCAGCGACACGATCCCTTTCTCCAAAGACGACACGTCAAATCTACACAAGGTCGCAAAGACCAGCCTGGGCAGCAAGATTGTGTCAAAGGCTCACGATCAGTTTGCCCAGATCGCTGTCGACGCGGTGCTGTCGGTTGCCGACCTTGAGCGCAAAGACGTCGACTTTGAGCTCATCAAGGTGGACGGCAAGGTCGGTGGCGCACTCGAGGACTCGCTGCTGGTCAAGGGCGTGGTTGTCGACAAGGACTTTTCGCACCCACAGATGCCCAACGAGGTGCGTGACGCGAAGATTGCAATCCTGACGTGCGCCTTTGAGCCGCCAAAGCCCAAGACAAAACACAAGCTCGACATTACGACAGTGGACGAGTTCAAGCGGTTGCAGGCCTACGAGTCGGAAAAGTTTACAGAGATGATCCAGCAGCTCAAGGACACTGGGGCGAACGTGGTCATCTGCCAGTGGGGGTTTGACGACGAGGCCAACCATCTGCTGCTCACCAACAAGCTACCTGCAGTGCGATGGGTTGGTGGCCCTGAGATTGAGCTCATCGCCATTGCGACCAACGGCAGGATCGTGCCTCGCTTCGAAGACTTGAACCCCGACAAGCTGGGCACCGCAGGAGTTGTGCGAGAGATGAGCTTTGGCACGACACGGGAGAAGATGCTGGTCATCGAGGAGTGCGCCAACACGAGGGCAGTGACTGTCTTCATCCGTGGCGGCAACAAGATGGTATGTCATGCTGGATTTCTTCTTTGCGCCATCTACCCGGCTAACAGAGATGACAGCTCATTGACGAAGCGAAACGCTCGCTGCACGATGCGCTGTGCGTGGTGCGTAACCTGGTGCGCGACAACCGCATCGTCTATGGCGGCGGTGCAGCTGAGATTGCTTGCTCCGTGGCCGTCGAGGAGGCGGCTATCAAGAGCCCGGGTCTGGAGCAGTACGCGATGCGTGCTTTTGCAGAGGCCTTGGACAATGTGCCGATTGCGCTTGCCGAGAACTCAGGTCTCAGTCCCATCGAGACGCTTGCAGCCATCAAGAGCCGGCAGGTCAAGGAGAATAACTCGCGACTTGGCGTCGACTGCATGCAAACTGGCAGCAACGGTAAGTGTTTCCATCTATCTCTTATTTTTCTCTGTCGCGCGTGCAGATTCCACGCGAGTAGCTCCCGGCCAATGAAGATTGGTTGGCAAGATGGAGAGGGCACTGTTCTTTTGTGCTCCTCCTGCTCTGCCGCTACCATTCTCAGCTCTGTGTTGGTGCAGCTGTCTCGATGTAGCTGTGCACTAGCCAGACTGGTACATGGATACGGTCTTTTACCATTGCCGACGAGATCTTGTCGATGACATTAGCTCTTCCAGGCTCGATTGGCTTTTTATTTCGTGCAAATTCTGGCTGGCTAACGTAGAGTTTGATGCAGATATGCGCGATCACTTTGTCATTGACCCGCTCATCAGCAAACGGCAGCAACTCCTGCTGGCGACGCAGCTGTGTCGCATGGTGCTAAAGGTATGTTCCCTTTGGTTTTCCTTTTGTGAATTCTGCCATGCACACACCTTGTCGAGCACCACCATCAGCGATTGGACAGGACATTGCAAGAGGAATGGGCGCTCGTTGAAAGCGTTGCATGGGTACAATGCCAGTTCCCGCCTATTAGGCATGGTTGCAGCTTGACAGGCTCTGAGTGCACCAAGAACGAGTCGCACAACAGACCTCGACGAGAATGTGCGGCGCCATGTGCGTCTGCATCTGCATTGCAGTCAGTACTTTGTGTTTGCGCCGATGCCTGTCAGTTGCCGACCCCAGTCGCCTGGCCGGGTGGGCCACATGACGGGAGAGCCTCAACGGTTTGCCTTTGTCCAAGCGTCCGCGCCTGGGGAAATGCTATATTGGCTGTTTGGGCGACGGACAAGGTGGCAGTTCCTGTGGACGAGGACTGGCTGCGAACCTGGTCCTTGCTATTCGTTGGATATCTGCCAGTACCAGGCAAACCTCCGGAAAGTGATGCGACGAAGCGTCACAGGCTATTGTTAATTGCCAAGATGTCGCTTTCTCCTTTTTGTTTTCTCTTTTCCTCCCCCATCCCCCACTTGACAACGCCTCATCCGTCATGAGCTTGTTAGGCTAATATTCTGCCTTTTCAGGTCAACAATGTCATCATTGCCGGCAGCGAGGACAGCGAGTTCTGATATCGTGAAAGCTCTCAATAGTAAATTCGACCAGGTCACACAGGAGGAGCAGACTTTCTCTTTCAAGAGGAGTAGACTGGCGAGAGGGGCCGTCTGGAGAGATGTGGGATAAAGTATACGCCAAAAAAAAGTTGTTTCTAGACAGGATCCAATGGAGAAGACTCTTTCAAGGCATTTAAGAGAAAATGTACAGTAGACGGAGAGCCAGAAAGTAGCTCTGAAATTTGGGAGATGCAATTCTTTTCTTTGTTGCAGCTTGCTGTGCCATTTCCCCCCCCTTCCCTCCCCCTTTTTGTTATGCTGCAAAAACCAGATTCAAACTACAACACGACTGAAACAAAGTTTGCCATGAGTAAAAGGCCTTTGCATTCGTGCAAGCTATCTTACTCGTTCTGGTTGTTGTAGGTCCATGTTCTTTTTGATCTCTCTCCGCCAAGGGCAGACGACATGAGAGGAGAGACAAGAGTCTGCAAGACCACACAACAAACGACAACAAAAAACAATCCCCGACTCAGACTTGCCTTTGGCTTCTCATTGGCAATTTCCAACCCGTTAAAAAGGTCGAAAAAGAAGGTGTCGCACGAGGGCAAAAGGTGCCCATCCCCCACCGCGAACCAGAGACGGCCGGGCCCAAAACAGTCGTATCGCAGCAAACAGCAGCAAAAGAATGCCTTTCCTCTTCTCCCCAACCACTTAGAAGCCAGCAAGCAGGACAGGAGACTATCCAAGCTGCTGGAAAAGGGCTAGTCTTTTTGGATTGGACTGCTTTTCTTGCTGTCCGCCTTGTGCAGCTGTATGTGACTTGGGCCCTGGCCCCGGTCGGCTGGTGGAGCCGAAGCGACAACAACATGGCCTCGAAAGTATCTGTTTCAATTTTGATCATCATTGTCGGGGGTTGGATGTTGATGTTGTCTTCTGGTTTCGGATTGTATTGCGGCTAGAGGAAATGGACAAGTCACAAGCAGGGACAGAAAGAAAGACACGGACGGAGATTTTTTCGATGGGATTCCTGACGGCGGCTCCTGCAAAAAATAAAAACGATCACATCGTACCTGCGTATCTCTCGGAGGTTTCAGTCTGGAGGAGCACAAATTCAGCACTGCGCTCCATGGCAAACTCGACATGGTCTTGTCAAGGTTGGCAGTGCGGGCAATAAAAGCAGGAGCCATGTGGGGTAATTTGCAGGTGGCGGATAAGTAATCAGACGCCTGGAGATGTTTTCCATTGAGGAGGAGCAGTAGCAGCAGCAGCAGCAGCAGTGCAATGACCGGGCGCAAGGGCAAGCTGGTGATCTTTGTTGACCACCTGGTGATTGAGCAGTGCAAGGCAGTGAGAGAATGTGCTACGGCAGAAATGCCAAGGAAGGACAGCGCTTGACATGTGCAAGTGGCGCTAAAGCCGACAGGCGTATGGTGCGGCTGCATTACCGTCATGCAGGGACCAATACATGGGCATCCCATTCAGAGGTCGACATTCCAATGGCTGGTCATGGCGAGTCAGTATTGTTGTTTTGGCAGTAAATTGTATTGTGCCTGTCCGGCGGCGCAGAGGGTGTGTGCGGCGGCAGTTGTCCGAGTGCAGCAGGGGTGGCAGAATCTCGAGGGATATACCAAGGCTCAGCCGATATTTGAAATTTCCTGAAGATCGTGATGACAAGACACGAGAAAGAGAGAGGGAGAAAGAAAGTCTTCGGGCAAAATTTGGAAGGGAGGGGAGGGGGAACCGACAGGCTGGAAGCGCTAGATCTCGCCTCGGAACGGTGCGAATTTGTTTATTGGAAACAAAAGGCCCAGTACGGCGGTGATGGGGGGAAAGGGAGAGGATAGTGTGGTAGTAGAGCTAGGCGAGTAGTCGCAACGGCCGAAACTAGATTTGAGAGGTCGAGAGCGTCTGAAGCACAGGAGCTGAGAAGCAGGAGCCAGAGAAGGGGGTCGCAGTGCGCTATGTCGGAGGCACATCCGCGACCGTTTGTGGCTGCTGATCAGTTGTCCCAAGAGCAAGGGAAGCAGACGCAGTGGTTGGCGGCCTGGGCCCAAAGAAGAAGGAGACTAATTGTGATGGCGCGTAGACGATTGATGGCAAGGAGCACAGGGGAGACCATGACGCGAAGACGGAGAATTGGCAGCGGTGCAAAGTATAATTCTGGCGGTATTAATTGCATTAATTAGCTATGCGCGCCTGTCGGCGTTTTGCAGGACGACAGTCGTGAGGTTGCTAAATAGCCGTCAATTAGCCGCTTGCTGTGGATGTTTATTGTGCGATGCGGGGAAAGCATTGGAAAGAAGAATCAAGACTGATCGCGATCGCATACCAGAGAAAGCCACATCGTGAATCGAAGGTACAGCTGTCAGATCTGAGTGGAGAAGGAGGGGGATCGAGGTACGATCAGGAGGGATCAATACTCTGCGGCTTTAGGGCTGGAAACCCAAGCTGTCGGTGTGCGACAGGTCACGCACCATCTGTCTAGCCGAAGCGGCAGAAAGCACAAGACGAAGAAGTTCACATTGTCGACAAGGCCATGTGTGCGAAATCAATGGCGTTGCGCTACGCAGATTTGCCGGGAGCATTCCCCGGGGGCGCGGGTGGGATAGGAGAGGTGAGTTATTACCGGACGGCGTCAAAAAGTGAGAGAGAGAGAGAAAACAGGCAGGTAGCCCTACGGCCACCACCAACCCGGGCCTCGGCGGGAACAGCAGCTTCCATTTTGCTTCTTTTTCTTACACTGCGCGTGACCTGACCTCGACCAAACGTCTGCAAAGCCCAAATCTAGGTTTCCCCAGGTTTCCCCAAGAGGCCCAGCCAGGTCGAGGCTATGTGCTCATTGTTGTGAGACAATTTATTAGTGCAGGCCGAGTTTCTTATTTAAAGCGAAATCACCATGGTAGGGTGGGGCAGACAGAACAAAACCAGGAGAGCACGTGGCAGGCCAATCCGGTCTCGACTCCCTTTGGAGAGAGGCACGTCCAGATCCGGGCGCGCACGGTATTTGTGACGTTGTTAGTCAGATCACCAGAATGGCACCAGGGCCGTCGGAGAGTCTGGCTGCGGCCCAAGTAGAGTTTGCTCGTCTCCGGCGCGCGGCAGGACGTGAAGGTGCGATCATGTGCGACACGCCACAACAGCCTGGGGCGCAGAGAGAGGGAGAGAGAGACAGAGGGCCAGAGAGAAAGTAACGTTGGCTTAGTGTGGAAAATAGAGAGCAGCAAAAGCCAGAGGCCAAGAGGCGAAGAGGCGAGAGGCGCAGAGGCGAAACAGCGAAACCGCGAAACAGCGCGCAGGAAGCGAAGAGTAAACGGCACAGTACATGGACGTCGACGCAGGGTAAATAGGAAAAAGAAAAACAGAGGAGCATCAGGCGATCAGGCGATAAGAACAGCAACAGGGATGAGCGGCCAAAGCAGCATGCATGCAGGCGTGATTCAGGCATGATTGTTGCGGTGAGATGCAGCGCGAGTGACCTCTGCCGGCGTGTTCCAGCTGAAGGCGGTGAGGGTGTCCGTGTGCCGCGCAACTTCTGGCCCTCTTGATGCTCTGGTAATCTGCAGTGGCCGACAGGGGGCGCTACGAGGCTTAGTGCATCCTTTTTGCCCCGGAAGCAGGCCTCAGACTGCCGCGTAGCCCTAGGCCCTTGGGGCGCCTTTCGCCGGGCCCGCCGCCACCTCGCACACACGCATCGCTCGCACCGCTGCAACTGTCGTGTTTCCCTGGCCTCTGCAACGCGACCTGCCTGTGCTTGCAGCTGCCGAGCCCGTGGCCCAGCGCCCCCCCCGGCCGATCCACACAAAACCCCTCCGCCCGCCCATCCTCTACGCCGCCCTCGTCCGACAGTCTCTTCTCTCACACCATCTTGCTTTGTGCAGTCTGCAGACCTGTCTTTTCTTCTTCTTGCAATCCCATTGTCGGATTGATTCTGCGACACCACAATAGAGACACATACCCCAGCCCCTCGCTCCAGCCACCGCCTTTCTTGCCCTCGTCTCTGCAACAAAGCAAACCACCTCGCAGTACTCTTCCGTGACGCAATACACCACATACCCCAACAACCGCGACACCCCCAGTGCATGACTCCTGTTAATGCCGACCTCACAATTACAATGCATCCCTCCGCGCAGCCCGTCCTGCTCTTGGACGAGTCGCGCCTCCAGCAATTTGACCCGACAAACCAGAAGGACCTGTTCATGATGTGGTCTGGTAAGAGACGCCCGTGGTAACATTATCTCTCAGCACAATCTGACATGACCCGCAAAGTATTCGCAAGGGCTCCCGAAGCAATTGAGCACGGCAAGCGCCTAGAAAACATGAGCTGGCGTCTGTGGAACCGTGAAGCTCTCTGTCGCCCTCCCACAGCTGCCGCGGCGTCGCGCAACTGCCCCTCACTGTCGCGATCCTCAACCTCTTGCACCTCCCAACACCGCAACTCCCAGACCCTCAACTCCACCGAACTTCCCCGTCTGTCATCCAGCGTAGAGTCTGCCTGCTCAATGGCATCGACTGCCGCTGCCTCTGACGACAACGACGCCTCGCCAAAACACCAGCGTGGCAACCGCCCGGTCAACTTCGGCTCTCTGGTGCACTCGATCAAGGCCCAAACCCATTTTCCTGCCACCACCGCCAACACCACCTCTTCTACCTCCAAGCTCCCGCTGCAACCAATCCAAGAGCAGCACGAGTCGAAATGTCGCCCCGCTGCTGCTGCTGCTGCTACTACTAGCCCACGTGCTGTGGCCGGCGAGTCCTCCACCTCGACTGTCGCCACCACCAACACCGACAGTTTCATCTCTGCAGCCGGCACTTCACAAACCAGCGCCGACCTGGGCTCTTCAGAAAGTGACCACAGCGTCGTGCGAGGCTTCACTCCGGGCCAGTTCTCCTCCTACACCTCAAAGACTCAACTCGCTCCCGCCCCCGCCCCCATCCTCAAACCATCCGCCGCCGCCGCCGCCAAGCAGGGCCAGGCCAAGAAGAAGGCTGGCATGTTCATGCTGGGTGGCTCCTCGGGCGAGTACGAGAGCTCCCTGCGCGACAGGATGTCTCCAGACTCTCAGAGGGCTTCTTCCAAGAAGCAGACATCTTTTGACGAACACGTCACCGAGATCCACACCCAGAGTGCTGTGGCCAACAACGACGTCTTCGAGTCTGACGACGAGGATGACGACGAAGACGACGACGAAGATGACGACGAGGAAGTCTCGGAGAGTGCCATCGATGAAGACGACGAAGATGCGTGGGAAGATGACGAGGACGAGGTGCAGGAGAAGGCACCGCGACAGATCAGCTTCCAGCGCATCGACTCGGCCGCAAACTTCCAGGCCCTGCCGACACGCAAATCGCAGATCGCCCTCGACATTGAGCGCGTCCGCTCCACCGGAAATCTGCAGAATGTGCGCTCCTCTCCCGCGCTGCGCCGCTCACGCAACTCCACCCCCAACGGGCCCTCGATGCCGGCTTCACCGGATGACGAGACTCCCCTGGAGCTGCGCGCCAAGGCCGCTCGCAACAACTCCTCGACGCTGGCCCAACCCATCACTGCCACTCCCGCCCTGCCAGAGGCCTCCAACCCAGCCCTGTCGCCGCGCACCACCCGCCGCAACATGCTTGCCGGCGAGCTCACCGAATCATTCCGCAAGCAGATGATCTGGGAGCGCCAGCAGCGCAACATCTACACCACCCAAGCCCCCATCAAGCGCGCCCACACCTCTACCGACGTGCGCAAGGTCGAGTCGTCACGGCCGTGCGGCTCCGCTGCAGCCAACGTCTCTTCCAAGGGCTCATGGAACCAGTTCTTTGACGGCGGCAGCGCAGAGTACCACGCCAAGGGATGGTAGCCTCCTTCCAATCACGAGAATCACGACACATGAAAAAAAGATTCATTCCAACTGTACATTATGACATGCTTGCTTCAAGTCAACATTAGCGTTTCAGCGGCCTCGTTTTCTCAACCTTCTCACGACCATCTTCAACGACCTCTTTTTTTTTCTTCTATCAAGCTCTTTCAGCCAGTCTTTGTTTTTCTGCCTTTTCTTTCCAAAGTCATTGCCATGGAAAAAAAAGAGGTGGACATCTATCGTCCTCGGGCTAGCGTTTTCGGTCTGCCCTATGGGTTCTGGTCATTATACCCTTGCTGGTGCTGCTTGAACGCGTCGGTCTTCGTCATGGGAGCGTCCAACGCGGAAAAGGCAATCAGCTTGATTTTATTCTCGTTTCTTCTCTTACTCTGACTGTGGCGCATTTGGGAGGGCAAAAAGAGAGACGGGGACACGGAGACAGGGAGAGGCAATAGTAGTAAAGGGACAGAAGGACAGGTTCATCTTCCACAGCAACAGGTTTTGCTAACTCACGTAGCCTTAGGAAGAAGGGCAATTAATCAGTTAATGAAAAAAGACATCTACGGATGATCATTCTCAAAATCTCTCTCTCTCTCTTTCTCTCTCTTCATTATTCGTATTTGGCTCTGTGTTGTCTCTGGTGTGTGTCTATGCGCTGGCCCTCCGTGTGTGTATGGGCGTGTCTCCCCTCTCGTCACATGCTACGCACGTGTAAAAAGCCGCACATTATGCAGAATAAAACTCTGCCACTCCACTCCACCCAATCCGAGAAGGGCCTTTTCCAACGCCTCGTTTTGTTCTTCCAATTCAACAATTGCCAGCTTGCAACATTGAGCGGGAGCTAGCCGGACACCAAGACCAACAGAGCAGGAGACAAGGTCAATTTTTGCTTTCTGATTGCGCGTCCTGCTCCAGTTCTTCAGCGATCCTTGGACCGGTCTCGTCGCCACCGTTTCTCCTCTGGCCTCTTAGGGCGCCACCAAGGAAGCTGAACACAGCTACTCTGAACCAGCTGACCTTTTCTCTTTTCTTCTCTTTGGACTTCCATGGCTAATGACACACCATGACAACCTGCGTGTCGGCCCGACTAGAATTTTCGAGGCTTGACACACGCCAACGTCTGCGTCGCCGTCTTGTAGGGGACACGCTTGGTTCTGCCAGGCTTTGAATCTGGAAACAGACGAGTCAAACAGAGTCGGGCATGTGCAGCGCGCACCGTTGCACTTGGGCCTTTACCGCTACTCGCTCTGCAGTAGTAGCTGCAGCAGGGCGGCAGTAGCATAGTTGCGCAATGCCAGTCCCACCCGCAGCCTCTCTTCGCGGACCAAGCTCGGGATAGCGAAGATAGCCAAAAGGCAAAAGATCAGCATTGCAGCGGCTTTCGCATATGAATTCCAAAACAACAAATACCCAAAAAAGCTTGTTTCACCGACTTGACGGATATTGAGATTCCAGCGCCATATTGACTCGGAAACATTATTGCTACCAGAGGCTAAGAGGGTGTGGAGGGATAGACGCAGGCGCACGATGGAGGCGCTTAGCCACAAGGCCTGCTCCTTTCAAGTGTCATGCTTTGAAACTCTGCAATGCAAAAGATCAATCGACCACCTGACCATTTCTCTTAACCCGAGTGAGCATGCACCTCGGAATTCAGAAAGCGGATCAAAATATATTCTCGCTGGCTATAGCGCAGAACGGCACTTTGGAGACATGATGCATATCTTGGTGCCCGACACGAGCCGTCCGGGGTGCACAAGGGAAAAACGTGGACCTCCACCTGACCATACTGCCAGCGTGGCCTAGACAGCAGAGTGCCCCGTCGACTCGAATGGCGCCCAATGGACACAACACTGCCATTCATGGTGATTCCTTCAACAGCCATCAACGCCCCCTGCGTCTTGAAAAATGGTGATTAGATTGCACCAAGGGAGTGCAGGATGGGGATGAAACAGCATACCCAATCCTGTGATCTTCAGGGTGCAACTCTGCTTGTGCGGCGTAGGCAATTGCAGCAGCAGCGGCGGCGGCGGCGGCGTTGTGAGGGGGAATCGACGAGATAGCCCGGGTGTCATCTTCCCCCCAGTCGTCCCCGTCTCCCCGGGCACCACTGGCGGGTGGGATCCCCAGTCCGCCGGCCCTGCATCTTCTCAGATCTTCCTTCCAAAAGTGCCAAAGACCAGCCCCAAGCGAGCATTTTTCCCCCAGGCCTCACCGGTCCTTCCAATGCACACTGCTCACAACCTGCCCACCCCCACTCCAATATCATGACGAGTGTGTGTCTGACCAACACAGCCCTGCATGAGGATCAACTGAGCCAGCAAAGACTTGGTCAGATGAGACGTTGCGTCTTTTCGGGGGTGGCGGTCTGGCAACTCCACCACACAGAATGCGACAGTCATCCTTGGGCGAGGCGTTTCCTCTGTGCGGCAAACTGGCGGTGAGGCTTGTCAGCAGAGCATCCCACGATGCTCTTCAGTTGTTCTTTCACCCATCTGTCCCCCGTTCCCCGCCACGCCCTTCCGGCAGCCTCTATCCGGCGGCCACCATTGCCATGGGTCGTCTTCTAAATGCTGACCACAACCGTGCCGGCCGAGCACGCCTCTACTCCTTTGGCTCTGTGCGATTCGCCATCACCATGCCCATGTGGCTTGTTCAAGCAGAGTCGATATGCCGCGTCTTCGGAAGTCTATCGTCGATTCTGCTTTTCTGTTCCACAATACGGCGGTCCCTCCAGTCTAGAATTCATCTTCTGCCATGGATATGTGGCAGGATTGGCATTGTGGTCAACTCTGGGCCAGATGCTGACACGGTAATTTGTATTTGGAAGTCTTGTCATGGTCAAAGCAGCTGTGTGCTTCTAGCTTGTGAGAACAACGCCACACTGTGCGCTTGCCACACTTTCGTTCGGGAACACCCATATACTTATACACTTGTGGGGAAGTTGAGAAAAGAATATAGATATATTGGGTAGACTAGGTTGATTGTTTCTGTTTCTCCCTACGAGAAGATTTACTGATTCACAAATTAAGCTGTCTCTGGAAGAGTCTGGTTATGCAAAGGTGCCAGCCCAAAATTGCCACTTTCCTTGTCGAGAGTGTGCCGTAGAAACATACACCTCGACCGACTGTTGTATATTGTGACGAGGCCACTGTTTGGTCAATGCTGTGGACCCAAAACATCAGCAGTAACAGGCCCAGACCCGTGACTGGCTGGGTCTCTTGACATTTAGCACACGACGAGACAGCATTTCCCCAGTTCAGCTAGATGAGGCCTATAACGAGGATTCGTGTCGAAACAACCCTCCAAGACCCCTTGTTCTTACTTCAGACGCGGCCGTTGCTCTGCAGTATAAGCCCCCCTACTTGATCAGATACCCAAAGCAGACAGGATACCACAATCTCCGACATGTCGCCGGCTCAAGCACAAGGGCTGATGCCGACGCCGCCGCCGCCGCCGCCGCCGCTGCAGCAACCTGGTGCTTGCATCCTCTGATGTCATGAGTGATATTAGACTAATCCTCATCTCTCTCTCTGTGCAGCAATATACGGCTCTGCACATGTCAGATGCACCGGGTGGAAGACCCTGTGAAGGCGGTGGTGGCACGTCGACAATCTCCGAGCCATGCAAGGTGCCTACATGTGCCTCTTAGTGTCTGTATTCACACTCGTCCAGGTCATCTATACCTGCAGTTTGTGTACAACTCGGGCAAAAATCACCAACTCAGTGGGGGGGCCGGGATATCTAGAGGGAAAGGGAGTAACCAGAGAGGCCCGCTCCGCTAGTCTTGTCTGAGTGATCTCACCGTCGTCTTGTTTCTTCTCTCTCGCTCCTCTCTTTGGCGGATTCCAGAGCCGAGCAGCGAACGTGGCCGCAGAGAGCCGGTTATACTTGTGAGAATTAATCTTACAACCAAAGAATACGTCCAGATGGAAATCAATGCAGGGACAGGGACCCCTCGCTGGGGAAGCATCCAACAGTGTGGACACGATATCATGCAACATGGCGTCGCCCATGCCTGACAGCTCGCCTCAAGGTAGCAAAGTGCCAGCCCGGGGCTCCGACGTCAGAGCAGATCGCTGTGACTTTTGGGTCGATACGACACACCACGTGGACGCGACAGCGAGAGGTGTCCGTACATTGGATGCGCATCGTGGCAGAAAACGAGGCAGAGACTGGAGCAACAAGCTGGGGCCATCATGGCATGCGTCTTTCGCTCTGAAAGAAGGATCGCCTTAACCCCCAAAAGAAGCAAACACTGGGGAAAGGGCAAAGAGGCAGAGGCATTGCCGCGCCACCGTCGCGTGCCAGACGGCCCCGACGTCGCGTTGCATCTGGCTACTCACTTACAATCTCACCGCAAGCGTCTGTGCACATGGTGCAAACCCAATCCCAGGCAGGCCACAAGTTGGGGGCGGGACCGCCGTCACGAGGCGGAATCTACATGCACGATCCGCGCCTCGCCCCGTCCGGGGGAGCGACGCTCTCCTGCTCACGATGCCTCCAGGTGCGCTTGACTCGTCAGTCTGTCTCCACGCCGGAAGAGGGGAGCGGCATTTTCGTCTTTGACGCTGGGCCACGTTGCTCGTCGACTTTCGGTATATCGCGCGACGCGCCCACGCGGCTGCGACACACTTTCGCCTCCTCGGGCTTGACACTAGGCGCGAATCAAACGAGCGACAAGGGGCGCATTTCCGGCAGATCGCCTCTCCGCCTGTCTCTCTCTCTCTCTGTGTGGCCCAAATTGGAAGGTGACGGAAATAGGCGTCGACCAGAGGTGGGGTGGAAGTCGTCTTCTGGAAGCCTTTTTTTTTCCTCCTGCCACGGGCTGAATGGGTACGAGACACGAGATAACAGACAAGGTTTTCCCCGTGTGGGCGAGCAGGTGACCACAGAAACAAGCCATTGCCGGAACCCGCCACCCACGTTCCATCTCTGTGTCGTCTTCTTTCTCTAGACAGAGACCATGGCTTGAGTTCGCGTATTACCGCTTACACTGCTCACAGGCCAATCGCATTGGTGATTCCAGTGTCGTGGATCAGGTGCTTGGATACAAGGCGGCCACCGCTGCCTTTTGCTCCTCATCCATCTCACGAATCAACAACAACACTGTCATCTGTTCTTTGATTCAGATTGTTTATCCTGATGCGCTGGCAATGGCAGTGTAAGACAGAAACGGCAGCCCTGGCCGGCACCTGTTATCTATGGTCACGCGCCCCGACCTCCTCATCGAGCAGAGTGTCAACAAGCACCACCTATTACCCTCATGGCCAAGGCTGAGCAGGCAAATCCTATCATTCGTTCTTTCCAGGTGGTCATCTGCTCTTGCCCACCCCTGCTCCTTTGCTGGCCCTGCCCAATCTGGGGAAGGCTGACTGCAGGCGCCGGTTCGTTTACCTATTCCGTCTGGCCCTGGCTGGCAACCTGGGACTCGGTGCCATTGCCCTTGGCGCACACCGCCGTTGCGCCTCGTTCTGCATCAGAAGAGTCATGATGGACAAAACTGGATGCGTATGCTGTCACGAACATGTGGTCAGATGCTGTCAGCAGCGCTCGCCTTTGCCCCAGACTCTCGACTCAGCACTTGGGCTCGCGTCGCCTCTTCCCCCCGTGGCCCCGTCACTCTCTCCCTGCTCCCCCGTACTGCAATAATGGGTCAGCCGTTAACGCCCAGCCGACTCATCACAGTCACCGCCCATCGACTGATCCCAGGTTGTTGTGTGACGGAGCTCGGAGAGTCCGATGGGCAAGTCTGTCCAACAGCTACAACACGTCGTGTCCAGAACATGTCCCAATCTGCCAAAGTACCTCTTTGATTCTGCTGTTGTTTTCTGCCACTCGATGACTTGCCCAAAGGAGTAACACAACTACACTTCTGGAAAGAGACTCTCTGCTGCACATCCTCGCTATCTGCGCGACAGCCAGTTAAAGTCTCTCTTTCTCTGCGGCAGTTGACCACGGTATTCGGTTTGCGCCATTGATTAGCCTACATTCCAACTGCCGCACAACCAGAGGCCATCATCCTTTTCTTTTGGGGGCATTTGCTTGATGCATTCTCTCTTGGTGAAATACACAGGTTGCCAAGTAGCGGTCGATTGGCACCAAAACCAGCAACTTCCTATCTGATATACTTGTCCAGGTACCTCTGTCCTCTCATCTCACCAACACGATCCAAGACAACGACGACGCATACACGCCTTTGGGGCCAGCCCTTGCAGACAGCCTTGCAACCATCCTCCAGGCTTGTGCCAGAGCCATTCCAGTTACCCGCGCCGTATGGCCCTCGCAGTCATCGGACCATGTCATTTCACCGTCCATGTCGGTCTCAGGCCTGGACTCTTTCTTTGTGCCTGAGCCAAGCCATGAGACCCATGTCGTCAACCCCATGTGGCCTCCTCCCCTGAATTGGGGCCATGTCAAACGGCCCTGGTCAGGAACCCGAGACGACGTCATTTGGAAAAGAGACAGACAAAGAACAACAGTCGTGTGATGAATTGCCAATCACAGACCAATTCCTCTCACGTGACAGGGATGCCTTGCAGGTGGAAGAAGAGCTTTCGCGTCGAGACCTCTCCAGCTCCATCCCGGCTGCCCAGGGTCTTGTTCTGCTTCGTCACCGTGGTTCCGACAACCATGCAATCGCCTTCGGTCCCGGCCCAGTCCCACTGGCTCTGCGCCGCCGCCGTGCCCACGCTGGACGCGCCCTGCTCGAGCATCAGGTAAGCAGTCTCGAGCGGCCGGCTGCCTCGAACGTCCCAGTTGTCCCAGTCGCGCACTCTGCGCTTCGCTTCGTCGCCTCGCTCGTAGCTGTAGGTCCGGTCGCACTTTAGCCACGGGAAGAAATTGGCACCCTCCATCCACAGGGGCTCGTGCAGGTCCTCAAAGGTAAGGGCAAGCGACAGTTCAATCCTCCAAGGGCTCCTTCCATTGAGCCGCCTCCTAGCTTTGTGCGTTCCAGAATGTGTAGGTGGATTTGGCCTAAGGTCAATCTCTGCAGAGTCGAGGTCAATGGTGAGGTGTCGCAGGATGGGCTTGACGTTGGCCACTGTCCCCTTCTTCATTGTCTTTTGAACGGTCTTGAGGCTGCCTGTGCTCACGCCGATGTCGTGTGGGCAGCCGCTGATGCCCATGATATTGTTGGCACTCAGTGTCTGCTCGTCGAGCGGCACGCATCGCCCCTTGCCGTCCATGCAAATTAGTGTGAGCGTCGCCGAACTCAACATGCGACGCAGTAAGTAGTGTTGAGCCACTTTTTGCAGGCCACCGGGCTGGCTGCTGCCGATGTCCAGCACGTCGTCGCTGGGGCCCAGCAGCACGAAGCGGTGGCCCGTCTGCAGCATGCTCGCCAGCCATGCCTTGTCGCTAATGATGCAGCTGAACAGGTCTGGAACCTGGCTGCCGTGTACCTCGCAAAGCCCAGAGATTTTAAAGTAGGTCGCATCGTAAACACACTTGGTGCACACACCTTCCGCGGTGCGTATCTGCTGGTACAGCAGTGGAATGCACAGCGGATCCGCAAATGGTGGCATTTTGGAATTTGGGTTTCGCTGTTCTCGTCGTTCTTCCTCTGTCAATTGCAAGTCCGACATAATGTGCATTGGAAACCTTTTTGCTACCGCCGCCAGCTCCTCGTGTTCCCGCTGCTGGTGCTGGTGCTGCCGCTTCAACTCCATCTCTCCAAGCCTTTCTGTATACTCGGCTGGGGTTTGTGTTGCAGGCGTCTCCATGTAGCTAAGCTGCGGCGGCGGCCTTCTGCCATCTTTGACTGGTTTGGGTCCCGAGATCATCTTGTCTTCTTTTTGTTGGCGCTCTTCTTTGATCTACTCAAAATAGGGAGGCCAGCTTTCTGCTGAGGCGCTTTTCCGACGTCTTGTTGTCCGAGTCAATTTCTCTGCTTCTTCGTCAAGTTCTCCCTGTGCTATTCCTCTCCTTTTCGCATCTGCTTCACCCTTGTGACGCCGGCTTGCTCAAACGTTTGTTTCTTGCAGACGTCGATCAAAGGAGGAGGATTGCCAAAGACGAGGCTGAAGCGCAGGAAGTCAGATCTGGGCAAGACAAGTGCGCTAGCTCTGTTGACTTTTCGCAGTGTAGAGCTTCGCTTGTTCGGGTGAAGTCAAAAGGAATATATACGATTGAGTAGCCAGATCAGCCAGAGCAGCAGCAGCAGCAGTAGCAGATTTAAACGAGTCAAAAGGTGGAGAGATATGCTGCACACGCAGAAAGAGTCAGAGATTGGCCTGACAAGAAGAGAATAATCTTGGTTGCCTATTTTGCCTTGCGAAGTGGTGGCAGCGGGACGTGAGCAGTGGTTCGCATATGCATATATACAGCCCTGCACTGCCCCCTCCCCTCAGCATTCTCGTATTTCTACCCCACACCCTTGCTGCCAATTGGTGGAAAGTAGGGCGATTCGACGACTTGGTGGGACTGATGACTCTTGAAGCTGCAGCTGTGTGTGCCTGGCAAATCTACTTCACCAAGGCAGGAACAGGACTTGTTTGAGAGAGGGAAATCTCTTTGCATTTCCGCATAGACTACATGCTCCCCTTCCCTTTGGAATGCGGTCCACGGAAGCCCTGAAAATGCTTACTACTGATACAGATTGTTCCGAAAAGAAGAAGAAGAAAAAAGAAGGCCACTTTCATGCAGCAAATCGCCCCTGATTAGCCAGGCGCGTCTTAACCAGCTCGACGTTGACGCTCATGATGGGTAACAGGACACCCTCAATGTCTCCGCGCCGGCTGTCCAAACCTTCTTCGCCTGTGACGTCGTAAATCTTGAGCAATTGCGTAAAGAACCCACGGCCTTCATCTGTCACGTAGTCATAGTCCAGCACCTTTCTCTGACCGTCCAGCTCAGGGGCCTGCCACTGTTGCAGCATCAGCGTCATGGAATGTCAACCAAGCCAGGCTCAACTCACCAGAGGTGTCTGCGCTATGTCAATGATGAAATCGGTAATTTTGAGCAAGCCCTTGAAAGTGAGTTTGGAACCACTTCCGAGAAAGCTATCCAGAATGGGAGTATTCGCGGCTGGAACCTGTGTAGTTTGCATCCCATTAGAGACATCCTTCAGAGGTACACCATCACACGGTATCTTCTCAAGAGAGGCATCATGTATACGCAGCAACCGAAGCCTCGAGTGAGCGGCAGTAACGTCAGAATCAATGTCTGAACGCGGATACTTCTGCTTGACAAACGGGCACACGTCCACCATGGTTCGCTTGCCATCAAAAATCCTCAGAGGCAGCTCGCCTGGCAATGGTCGCTGGCCATCTGAGAATCCCAGAGACAGGTCGCCCGAATTTGGCGCAGACACAGGTGCAGGTGCAGGTGGAGGTGCAGTCTTGACGGCCGCTGCGGCCGCGCGGAGGCGAGCCTTCTTCGCGGCTTTCGTGGCCCTTTGACGTATAGGACGCTTCAAAGGACATGACTCGACACGATCAAGGTTGCCTGACCTCTCTTGATCGACGCACCAGCACACAAACTCTTCTCTCTCAGGCACAGACATTTGACCCATACCTTTGCCCAATAGGCGTCGAGCAGTCTTGTCTAGCCTGGTACGGAAGGCTGCATCCATCGCCATGGAGTGGGGTGTTGGCTTGCTTTTGGCAGCAGGGGGAGGAGCTTGGACAGGCATCTGCTTGTTTGTGGACGGCGCTTTGCCATTGCCACCGCTGCCAGCAGACTTGGGGTCAGCCCTTGGGTCAAAGGAGGTGTTCACAAGCCATAGAGGTAGCTGTAGCCCTCCAAGAAACTTGTCATTAGTCATCCTCACATGCGCTGCTAGCAGCTTGTAGAACTCATTCTCGTTCTTCTCATGATTGGTGACAGCCAAATGTTTTGGTTTGGAGCCAGCATTTGAGTACTTGGCCAGACGGAAGGAAATGATTCGACTCTGTAATTTGCCAAGCGCCTCAATGACTTTAGAGGCACGAGATTCGCGAAGCACTTCCACCAGTCTGCAGTACTCTTCGCTTTCGGAAGCAGTCAGGGGTGGAGGGAGTTTCTTGGTAGCCATCATGTGTGCGTGTGTATGTCAGACTCTCAACAATCAGGTGAGAGAAAGAGAAATCCTAGACAGAGCTAAAGTGAGAATTTGAGTCAGTACAGATTCAGCAGATTCTCTCAGAGGCTCTTCTAGCTCGACGTTGCTGCAACGATTTGTACAACCACCAGAGCAAAGGCCCAAATACAAGTGCACTGCAAGCAACAATGGATGTGATCTCAACAAAGAGCAGCACAATGTCCATGTGTTGCTGGCAGCAGGGTAAACTTGTAGATGGGAACCTTGCAAACAGGGGCTGTACTCTTGGACTTGAGAGCGAGAATGTTGAGAGAGAGCAAAAGAAGAGTTGCGTGGCAAAGTTGAGAGTGTTGTGCACGCGTCAAAATTGCAAATGGCAAACGCGTCTGTCCTTTGTGGTAGGCGCGCTCGGATCAATGCAGGATAATGGCAAGAGGGAGAAGACTTCAGTCAATGCACTTGATTCAAATTACAAAAGGATTCTTTCGGCAGCAGACCAGAGCCGATGGCAGTCTCTATCAATCTCGCCAATGCAATGCGAAAGGGGGAATTTCAATATCGTACAGATTGCTTCAAATGGCAACAAAACCCAAGCCTGTTATCATGCGCTGCTCTCATGTGAGACGCCTTCAAGTTGACGCCCCTGTGACGTTGACTCGATGCACAATGGACGACCCGCCTCATTCTCAAATTCAAAATGCCATGTCCCCTTGAAGAGATTGTCGACGATTCAAAGTCGAAGTCTAGAGCTCTCGGGCCCAGTATTCCATCCTACTTGGAGCCAAGATTGTTGGGGGAGGATAAGCCACGGTCGATCGTGTGTTGCTGCGACCGTGTCCTCCAAAGCTGTCCGCATAGGCATTCATCTGCATGACTGGGCGTGGCATTCCAGCACTGGTGCTGGAGTATGGCACTGAAGGCGGGGACGTCGTCGTCATGTGAGCCGATCCATCAGAGGCCTTGTAGCGGGGAGTCCTCAACAGAGATCCAATTCCACCTGCCGTCAACCCATTGCCTCTCTTTGATGGTGATCCCGTTGAGAAGTCATTCGCAGGTGGGCGGAAGAACATGTTTGACAAAACACCGCGCGAATTTTGCCCACGGCTACTTGTTTGGCGACCACTGCGGGTGCGAGTACTCGGCACTTGCAGAGATGATGAGACTGGTCTGAAGGATGAGCGCACAGGAGTGAGAATTGCAGATGACAGACGGGAAGGCCAAGAGTGTGTGGAGCGAGTTCGGGGTATCTTCAGGTTGTCAGGCCGAGGTCGAGCAGGAGTGAAGAGTGGCGCTGGAGTTGGAGACGGATATTGCTCCATGACTGGGGGCAAAGTTGGTTCAGGAGCAGCGGTAGATGTCTCATCGTGCTCTGAGCCCAAGGACTGGAAACGGCTTCGACGTCTCTTGCGCAGACAGCAGAGAAGGACCAGAACGATGACAGCCGTCGCAAGGATAGAGCCCACGATTGCGCCAATAATGGTCGCTTGCCTGGAATGATCGACAGTAGCTGCAGAATTGTCGTTTGCAGATGAGAGGATGCCTGAGGCAGTTGGCTGCGTTGTTGAAGACGTGGACGAAGTTGCAGCGGCCGCGGTGGAAGTGACGGCGAGCGAATACTGTGTCATGGTGGAAGAAAGTGAACGAGCGGTTTCTCTTGAAGATATTAGAGATGTTGAAGTCGTTAGAGGAGGTTCCATTATTGTTGTTGATGGTGTTGTTGCTGGGGTCGTGTCTGTAGACACTGAAGTGGGCTGGGTTGTCGAGCTGGCAACCAAGTCGCTTGTCGTCGTTGTTGTTGGAAGTACATATGCTGGTAAAAATGCTGGATAAGATGATGGCAACGCTGCAATAAGAATATCGCATGCTATAAAGGTACACGTGTTTTGAACTGGCTCATCTGCACGACTTGATATCGCTGGAGACTCGTCTGGCAGAGCGGAGGCGCCTGGCTGAGAAGAGGCGCCTGGCCGAGTCTCCCGGCGAAGACGAGTCCATGGTGAAAAGACACTCCAGGGGCCTGCTGGACGTGTTGGAGCGACCTTGTGAAGCGCGAAATCACTTCTGTCAAGGAACATGTGTCGTTGTGGTAGTCCTCATGGTCATGACGATTGTGGCAATGCAGAGCAGAAGCAAGAGAAGCAGACACGGACAGACGGTGAGATACTTCCCAGATTCACGGCGGCAAGAAGGTGTCTATTCTACACCTACAAGGGCGAGCAGCGAAATAGCTCCAACCCACAAGCTATAAGCGCATCCCTGTCGCCAACATTGAGGCCTAGCACGGCGGATCCTGCGCTGGGCTCAGCCTCTTGGGCTTGGGATACGCAAGGAGCTGAAACAGGGGAGTGGAAGCGCCTGCCAATGGGGGATCGATTGGCGGCATTGTTGTCGCAAAGGATCGAGGCTGCAGGGGGCGTGGTTGGTGAGACTGAGGCCATGCACGAGGTCGTGTAGGCGCCGAGTTTCGCCAGCCTGGGCCGGCCACAGCCAATGGAGACGGGCCAGATGACTCGACTACGACGTCTGTGGTAGATCCTGCACTCACCACCCAGTAAACCCCTCTCTGAGAGCGCCGCCGCCGCCGCTTTGCCAGAGTCCTCTCTTCTGGGCGCTTATTGCAGAACGGCATGCTCGGCGCCTGAGGTCATCATCATGGCCAGCTTCTTTGGAGGCGGTGAGTGATTCTTTTTCGTCTGTGCCCACGGCGGGCAAAGCCACTAAGAACCCAAAACGGCACGTTTCTATTGGGGGAGCCAGTCTGGAGAGAGAGACACAGACACAGACACAGACACACAGACAGAGAAAATCAGACAGAGTCAATGACTAACTCAGCTTCACCAATCAGGCGCCAACAGGGTCGCCGTGGATCCAGACAAGGAGAGGCTGCCACCTCCACAGCCCACGTTTGTCTATTTCCCCCAGAATGATGTGAGCGTGCAGGCCACGGACAAGTGGCTTGAGCACACGCCGCATCTGGACGTCCACTACGCGCAGATTGTGAAGCCGACCGACATCAACCTGCCGCACGTGGCTGCCCTCAACTTCACGCTGCACAACGACGAGCCTCTGGAGACGTTCGTGCCCGGCGGCAATCTGCCACCACCGGCGTGGATCGCCACAGCCTTGAGCCCAGTGCGCAAACCGTCCATCAGCCCCGAAGTCGGCTTCGACAAGTCTGCCCGGCTGAGCAACGGCCACAAGGTGCCTGACCCAGAGACGTTTGTCAAGTATGCCCGTGAGTTGATATGCAACACGGACGATGCGCTGCGCGTCGCCAATGGCCAAAAGGTCAAGTCTGGCCGCCCGGCTCCCCACGTAAAAGTGTTTGCCGAGTTTTGGCAACACCTGGCCAAGATGGCCCAATATTGGGACTGCAGCCTCGACAACTACTACGACCTTGACTCGGCCAATGCCAACTCGCCGAGTCCGGCAAAGCACACCAAGAGAGGGAGCATCTTCAGTCTGGCCACCAAGCATCTGTCGTCGCAGCCCGAGCCGTCAAAGAAGGACACGGGCAAGCGGTACAAGGGACGTCGCATCTCCAACGGCGTTCGCATGCCAGACGAGATCAGGGGCGACCTGGTCCGCTCATTCTGCCGGGTTGTCGTCAACGTCTTTGAATGCCAATTTGCCTTCTGCAGGACGACCCCGCTGCTCGAGATTGGCAAGCTCTTGATTCCCGTCAGCCAGTCTGGCATGGCATGGAGGCTACCCAACTCCAGTGAGCAGAGTAGCAGGATGGGCGTGGTGGAGGGGCCGATTCTGGGAGTGCAATGCCGCAACGAGACCAACTTCCTTCGAGAACCCCAGGCGGGTGTCGTCGATCTCGCCAGAGAGGCTGCAGGCCTACTCCTCCAGGCCCAGCAGCGTGCACGTGAGAGCAAGGAACGCAGAGTCCCTGGATACGGCCAATGGTACACCAGCAGACCCAGGTGGGGAGGAGGCCCGGGCGGACCGTTTGGAGAATACGAGTTCAAGACAGCGGTGGAAAAGGCAGCAAGACGCCACCCCATAGCAGGGCAAACCTTGTCGCCCATGAAGACCGAAGAGGAGATTTGGAAAGAGCTGCGACCAAATGAGAGTCAGTGGGCACCTCGAACATCATATCTGGCCATTGGGAAAGACCGAGGCCACGCAGAAGATGTCGTATGTCTTCAATCACTTCAACTATGCCAAGATTGTAGCTAATCTGCTGTATAGGTTTTCATGGTGTCTGCGCTCTTCCATCACATATCATTTGCCAAGCTACGCGTCCACCCTGCATACGTGGATTGGACTTTGACTGGCAAAAAGCCTCCTGGCAGCCACCCGGACGAAAACTGGTACAAACCTCAGATGTACCACACTCGCTGGTTCGACCTGCTCGATTCCACAGACCGCGGAGAGGCCCTGCGCGCGCTCTGGGGCATCATGGCCTACCAGATGCGGGCTGACAGACACGACAGACCGGGGGTGCCCCGACAGAACTCTGAGATTGGCCATCGTCTACATCTGGGCCGCAAGAAGCCTGCTGGTGACGACGCAGCCGGTCTTTCTACCATGCGCTCTCACTCGATTGCATAAGGAGCTGTCTGACATATTGAAAAGCCCAGCAATACAGATTTCCCAGCCTCTATTCTAAGAGCTGAGCTTAGGGGGGCCACCTGTAGGCCTATTCCATACCCATACTATCATATACCCAGACATGATCGTTGACAGGCATTCAGACAGAGATTGAAGCTTTGGATGGATCAACCACGCCACCTTCAGGAGAGATCATGCAAGCTACAGTTGCTCAGTCTGACATAGAACCGCACATATTATCATTAACCTATTTTGCAAGAGAACATATAGTGAAAGTCCGGTGCTGATCTGATTTTCCGAAGATGCCGGGGTTGATGTGACGGAACAGCCCCACCAACGATGTCATTCGATTTCCCCTGGTCAATTGCTTTTCCTGAATCACCTTTTTTCCCCTTCCTGTGGTATACCTTTCCCAAAAAGACTCTTTGCACAATCTAGGTCTTTAGAAGCCTAGTCCTTGTAGCAGGTATGCCTCTTCCTCTACTCAATCTCGCAGTGCTGTTGGCGCCCAGAGGCGACCATTACCCCACCATCAGCCGTTGAGCCAGACCGCCGAAAGCGACTCGAACTCTTTCCAAGTTACTAACTGATCCAAGTCTTGCCCTTCTCGATCCAAAACGTTTTTCAGAACAATTAGAATCTCTAGAATACCACAAACATGGTTGGATTGGGACCGCGCCGGCCTCCGAGCCGCAAAGGCTCCATGATAGACGTGCCCCAGCACCTCCAAGACACAATCAAGAAGCTCGAGAGCACCTTCACTGTCGACACTGCCATACTCAAGAAGATCAGCGATCACTTTGTCAATGAGCTGGCCCAAGGGCTGACCAAGGAGGGTGGTGATATCCCCGTGAGTACTCTTCCGTTCCGGTCGAGTTGCGTCCAGCTTTGCCAACGAACAAGTCTCTCAGATGAACGCAACCTGGTGTATGGGATTCCCCGACGGCCACGAGCAGGGCACGTTCCTTGCGCTTGACATGGGTGGCACAAACTTGCGTGTCTGTGAGATTACGCTTCCAGAGGCAAAGGGAGAGTTCGACATTGTGCAGTCAAAGTACAAGATGCCCGAGGAACTCAAGACGGGCACCGGAGACGAGCTGTGGGACTACATTGCAGACTGCCTGAAGCAGTTTATTGATTACCACCACGAGGGTGAGAAGCTCGACAAGCTGCCCCTGGGCTTTACCTTTTCATACCCGGCAACACAAGAATATATTGACCACGGCATTCTGCAAAGATGGACAAAGGGCTTCGACATTGACGGTGTTGAGGGCAAAGATGTTGTTGAGCCATTTGAAAAGGCACTTGCCGACCGAGTAAGCCTCTTCTACTATGATGAGACGCAAGATACTGACAGGCGGAAAAGGGAGTGCCCATCAAGCTCACTGCGCTAATCAACGACACCACTGGCACAATGATTGCCTCGGCCTACACCGACACAGAGATGAAGATTGGCGCCATCTTTGGTACTGGTTGCAACGCAGCATACATGGAGAACTGCGGCTCAATTCCAAAGCTGGCACACATGAATCTGCCTCCTGATCTGCCAATGGCCATCAACTGCGAGTACGGTGCATTCGACAACTCGCACAAGGTTCTGCCGAGGACAAAGTACGACGTATCCATTGACGAGGACTCACCTCGACCAGGTCAGCAGACATACGAGAAGATGATTGCTGGCCTATACCTGGGTGAGCTCTTCCGTCTTGTGTGTCTGGATCTGCACGAAGACCCGGGCGTCAAGCTTTTCGACGGACAAGATGTCAGCAAGCTCAAGAAGCCTTACTTCCTGGATGCGTCGTTCCTGTCCAAGATCGAGGAAGACCCCTTTGGCAATCTGCAAGAGACGGCGGACCTGTTCGACCAGGTGCTTGGCCTGCAGGTCAACCGTGCCGAGTGTGAGGTCTTCCGCCGCCTCGCCGAGCTCATCGGCACCCGCGCCGCACGCTTGTCCATGTGCGGCATCTCGGCCATCTGCAAGAAGAAGGGCCTCAAGACCTGCCACGTGGGTGCAGACGGCTCGGTGTTTAACAAATACCCGCACTTCAAGCCCCGCGCGCAGCAGGCCCTGCGCGAGATCCTCGACTGGCCCGCCGGCGAGCCCGACCGCGTCGACGTGCTGGCGGCCGAGGATGGTAGCGGCGTGGGTGCGGCGCTGATTGCGGCCTTGACTATTAAGCGTGTCAAGGAAGGCAGCACGTACGGCATCCGCGACACGCAGGCCATGCACGCGGTCGCCGGCAAGAAATAGGAAAGTTTGAAGTTTGAAACGTTTTTCAATAGAATGAATGCTGCCAAAAAGATTTCTATAGTGTAAAGTCGCTGAATGGCCCAAATATCTATACCATGAGTAAATCTCTTTTGTCGCTCGCCAGAATTGCTGAAAACACCGTCACAGCCTTTTGGAACAAAAGACTAGGCGCAGCTTCTAAAGCTAAATAGATATCTTCTGGTTCTGACGCTCTTAGGCCTCAGAGAAGCCCGCTTGCTCTGCGCCGCCCGAGTGAGTCCCGCATTCAAGCTTCCAATTGAACAGTAGCGAATGGTATGCTGGACGCAAAGAAGGCGGCGTGTGTCATTGAGAATCTCTTACCTTTTTTTGCAAGTGTCTATCAGGCAGCTGGCTCTACAGCCGCTTGCATCTTGCGCCGCACAAATTTGGTATGACTTGCCGTTGCCACAAGGTCACCTGCCCCAGGTCCTGCAGCAGCATTTGACTTGCGGATCGAGATTCTGGTAAAGGCCAAGCTGCCACCGACACGCTCTGCAATGGCCTCAATCTCAAGCGTATCGCCTACACGAGCCCCACCAATGTACTGGATGGTCATGTCGACGCTGACACCTGTATCGTGCCCGCGCCTGCTGCCATCACGGTCTGCTGCACATGCTATGGAGACGCCGCCAGCAAAGTCGACCAGCGTGGCCGTCACCGAGCCGTGCAGCGACCCCTTTGAGTTGAGGTGGTGTGCCTGCACCGGCAAATGGCACACGACTCGACCAGCAGGGCCAGATTGACCAGGCTGCACGCAGTGGGCGTAGATTGGGCGGACGTCTGCAATGGTGAGCGAGTAGAAGGGCGACTTTTCGAGCAGCTGGGCGACGTGGACCTTTGCGTGATTTAGCGACGCTTCGTCCGACAGTGGCGCAGGAGTAGCAGCAGCAGAGATAGGTGAAGGGTCAGACATGATTACTTGCAGCTTGATCGAAGCTGGAGTCTTTGTGCAGTGCAATCTGAGAGTAAAAAATGTAGGAAAAAGAACGGATGTGAAGTTTATCACAGCTTACTGTGGACCTGACACGTGATATCTCTTGGCATTGGCATTGGTTATTGGCTATTCTTCCTGCACGAGCTGCTGCAACACTACCAGAGCTCAACTTTGATTTATTTTTTAGTTAATACAGAGCTTCAAATACTGAACTGCAAGTCCATAAAGATTTGGATAAGGAGAAGAGCCAAAGGTGCTCGTAGTATTGACTATAGCTGGCAGAAGCCTTGGGAGCCGCTGATTGGCAAATCCAAAACCAAGTCGCGGTTCCGCAATAGGCAACTTTCTTGCTTTGCTCTCACCATCATTAAACAGCATGGTTTAACCCGCCGTTGCTTGACGTGGATACCTCAAACGAGATTCGGCGTGACTACAGACTTGAATAGACTCCAGCAACAAGAAAAAAGCCCAGTCGAAAGAGCCCGCAGCAGCAGACATGGCCGACGAGCAGCAGGCGAACGCGCTGTCGGCCGCGTTCCCAGCGCCGCCGCCATTCTACACCAACTTTACGCCCAGCAATACAAAGAAGATTGAGGAGGCGCGTGCTGCAGCCTCGGCACAGGAATCTGTTGACGGCCAAGACGAGTCTGCCGTGGATGCCGCTCTGCGTGCTGCACCAGACTTGCCGCGCGACCTGCGCTGCCTCATCCCTCCGGCGATTCCAAAGGCAGACGAATATCGCAGCTTCGGGGAGACCTTCAACGTATGTGTTTTACCTTGTTCATACTTATGGAAAATGCTGATAGTTGGATAAAGCTCGTAAACCCACTTCCTCCTCCTCCACCTCCAGCTTCCGACATTCCCAACCTCAATCTCGCCTCACTGCCACAGACTCCACACGCTGAGATCCAGCCAACACTGCTTCGTCTGTCACGATCTCTGCTGCTGTCATTTCTCGAGCTCATCTCCCTTCTTGCGGTCGACCCAGCCCAAGCTGAGGGTAAGCTGCGCGACATTGAGACGCTGTTTGGGGCAGCGCACACGCTTGTCAATGAATACCGGCCGCACCAGGCGCGCGAGACGCTGATTGAGTTGCTGGAGCAGCGCATCGCCACCGGCAAGCGTCAGATGCTGGAGCTCGAGTCGAAGAAGCAGCGGGTTGAAGAGGTGCTCGCTGGATTGGGGAGTGACCCTGATGGGCAAGATGCACGGGCAGACAATGATGCAGAGCGAGATGCAGAAATAAATGCAGAGAAGCGAGCAAAGGAGCAAGAGCAACGCGTCTGGACAGCGCTCGGCGCCATCGAAATGCCTGGACCAGGGTGAACTGAACTTTGTCTTCGCATGACAACCTTGGGCAGACCTCTATTCAGATGGAATCTCCTTTACAAATGGTATGACACAAGCTCAGGAGAACTGGCACAGCGCTTTGGCAAAAGGCGACGCAAATATTTCTGGCAAAGTCACGACCAAGAACATGCTCACAGTGCATTAGATGGGGTCATTTGGCATGACAATATTCCCAGAGGCAATGCGAATCTCTGCAAAAAGACCTTACTGCAGTCATGAGGTGCCACTGCCACCGCCGCCGCTCCTATCAACACTTGATTCCCATGTCCACACACGTCCACTGGCAGCATTCTTCCTAACAAATGAAGAGGAAGAAATGGGGGATAAAGACTATCACATAAGACCCTGAGAATGATCCGTCTTGCTGCAATTTAATAACGTCGATTGAGGGCAGGGATTTCAAGGTCAAAGGAGAGATTGAAGATATTCAGAAGGTTGAAGATGATTGGTCTTGATATGCATAATGTCTGTGGGAAGGGCTATTTGGAAAGATCAATGGCTAAACTATAATATGATTCTGAAACGCCGGCCCTTTTGCATGTCCTGTCCCTTTGCTGTCCTGTCCTGCCTTGAATCCTCGTTTGGACCAAAAGAAAAGAGTAGATGAAGTTTTCTTTGTACAAAGCCTTGCAGCCGTCCTCCTCTGCCCTCGTCCTCCCGTTGATGTTAACCCACTTCCCTGTCGTCCCGTCCAGTTTCCTGCAGCTCCTTCAATGTAGGTCTGGGGAATATTCCTTTTGCAAAGACATCCTCATGCCCAGGCCTCGACACCGCCATAAAACTCGGCGACGCCCTCTGCCAATTCGTCGGCCGCCGCCCGCTCGCCCCGTTCGCCGGCCCAGCGCTCACGCCAGCGCGCCGCCTCACGCGCCTCTAGGGCCTGGCGGGCGGCATCCTCGTCGTGCCAGGTGCAGGCGCGCACAACGTCCGGGTGCAGGCGGCAGTTGGGGCAGGTGAAGCCGCGGTCGGAGCAGGCGGCGCACGAGCAGGGGACCGACTCGCCGGCGTCGTCGAGGCAGGCCTGGCAGACATGGACGCCACAGGCACGGCACACCTGGACCCAGCCTTCTGGAGCGCAGCGTGAGCGTGGATCCCCCGCAGCGCGTGGTGCCGGGCAGAAGAAGCGGCCACAGCCGTGCCACCGGGGAGCACCAAAGTCGAGCGCCAGCGTGCTGGTTGAGTCTGGCGTGACAGACTCTGCAAAGCTCGGGCGCGTCAAGGCGGACAGGTGTGACAGGCTCTTTGTCCGTCGATGCAGCAGCTGCGTGCCTGACTTGCCCTGGTCAAGGGCAGCAAGGGAGCAGTCTGCCGACTCGTCTTCGTCCTTGCGGAGCATCGCCAGCGCGTTGCCAGTCTGGGGCACCTCATCTGGCGCGTCGTACGACTTGTCTGACGGTGCCCAGAGGCCTCTAGCCACCCTTATACGATCGACTGCACGCATGTCTTCTACAATGGGCCGCCACTTGGAGAAGAAGACCATTGTTGAGCGCGCCCTGTGCGAAGCCGGCACGGCGTCTCCGTTGCGCAGGCACATCTTTGCCGCCTGCACAGTCTCGCGTTCGCGTACAAGGTTTCGGTAGCCGCATTTGATGGCGTTGAGCGACTTGATGTCGTGGTCGATGCAGAGGGGAAGCTTGCACGAGCCGCACAGCACGCGCCAGGTCCTCGACGAATAGCACTGGCTGCAGAGGCTCCGCGGTGAGGTCCATCGCATCTCTGCGACAGAACCCGGGTCGGTATCCTGTTCGAGGTAAGGGATGATGTCAAAGTTGCCAGACGGAGATGCTGCGATCCTCTTCCACATGTCGCCAAAGGCCATGCGACCGTCGGCTTCATCTTCCGAGTCTTCGGACCGCGAGCTAGAGCTTGAGAGAGAGGTGTCTGTGTCGGGCTCCGTGATGAAGGAAGGATCTTCGAATCCCTGGCCACGGGGTAATGGTGCGGCTTTGATGTTGTCGCCGCACTGGGCGCCAATATAGGTGATGCCACCGCCGCCCGAGAAGCTTGGTTTCAGACAGCACCAGTGCATGTCGAGTCGTGGAATCACATTGTTGGGGTCGTTGAGATGCAGTGGAGGTGCGTGGTCGACGAGTGAGGTCTCGTCGTCCTCTGAGAACTCTGGGTCGAATGAAGATTCGCTCATTTTATTTGGGGACCGCCAGGCTCCTGGCGCCCACCAGAATTTGTTCTTGGCGTCTGAATGACTGCCACTCCGTAATGATTGTGTAGAAGAGTTTGCGTGCAACTCGCCTGTTAGGGACGCGGCCGAATCTGCAGCTGTGGCGAGGCTCTCCTGCCGATTTGTGCGTCGCCGTTTGACTGGCAGAGGCCGATCAAAGGCGCATGAGGCGCAGAGTGTCTTTCTGCAGCCCATGCAATGCATGCGGATGCTGCACTGCTCGCAGCGTTCCAAGATGTCGTCTCCGCACGAGTCGCAGGTGAAGCCTTCAACGAATGTGCGGTGAGACCTTCGCAGATGTGTTGGCAATCCCTTGCCCTCTCCTGCGTCAGTGTTTGTGCTTCCCAGCGCCTCTCCAGCAAACCCATAATCACTCTCCTCCCACAATTTGCCTGTAGAGCGCCTCTGGCCGCAATCTTGGTGTCGCTGACGGAAAGAAGGATCCAGGTCCTCATCTACAGGCCCTATTGTGTTCTGTGAACGCCAGAGCCGGTCGAATGGCACCCAGATCTCCGTGTCTCCCAGCGTGCCGTGCCTGCTCACGTAGTAGTCCTTCCTCCTGTGACACCTTGGGCCTGGCACAGGACACCACGCCGTGTCTGTCCAGATGCCCAGCCGATGGCACAGTTCGATGAATTGGTGTGTGGGTTGTGAGTCGGAATCTCGGCGGTTGAGGGAGGAAGGTAGGTAGGGCCTCCGTCGATGGTGTCTGCAGCGGTAGACGTAGAGGCTCTTGAGGGCGAGTGGCGTGTTGCCCAGGAGGTCGGCTGGAGCGGAGAGCTCCATTTCGAGAAAGGGCAGGATGTGGTACTTGAGCGAAACGTCCTTGCAGCCTCGCACGGAGAGATGCTGTAGCGTGTTTCTTCGCTTATCCAGCACCTGGGCGTAGAGTTCGGTGCCGGAGATGCACGTGTTGTCCAGGTCCAGCCTCGTCAGGCACGGCCCAAAGGGCAGGATGACGCGCAGCAGCTTGGCCAGCGAACAGGCTCGACCGCCGCCTTCCTGGGCTGCAGTCTCGCTCGTCGACTGCTCCAGGATGGTGCCGGCCGCCGTGGGGGCTGGGGGGAGCATTCGGAACGACAGGTCTCGCCATGCCAGCGGATACTGTCTGAGAAAGGCGCGGAGGGTGCTGCTGGTGTGGTAGAGGTCGAAGATGGCAGACGTGGGGAGGTGGGCGAGGAGAGACTCAAAGATGGGAGGATGCGTGGCGAGAACCGTCTCAAGGCGAGAGGGAGCGACTGTCAGTCGCTTGGTTGTGGCCGTTCGGTCACGGCATTCGAGCGTCACCGACATGTTGCCAGCGGAGGCGAGTTGGAGCGCGGCCTCCAGGTCAGGGCCGACGAGACACTCTTCACGGCGAAACGAGCATGGCACATGTGGTTTGGCCTCATGCATAAATTCTCTTTTTTTTTTCTCTTTCTCTGGTGTCGTGTGTCAGGGATATTACACACGAGGCGAAGGGAGAGTGAGAGATGGATTGAAGGGAAAAAAGGGCCATGCAGCTAGCGGCAAGTCTTGGGGCGACGTAAACGCAGCAGACGCCGGGGCGCCACTAGACGCTTCTCGGTAACAGCTTTTTTCTTTCTGGCGGTGTAAAAAGTTCAAGGCAAAAAGATAAGTCGTCTCACTGCGCTTCTTGGCGACCGCTGACAGTGTAGCCCTTTGCGATTCCTCTTCTGCCTTCTTCGAGCAGCGCACCCTGTTGTTGTTGCGACACTGAGGAGGTGGTGGCGTCGTCGGTGTCTGCAAAATCGCTGCCCAAGCCCTGCCATGTGCGCCTCGTTTTGAGGAATTCGGCTGCGGGTGACACCACTCCGCCAATGGTGGCGAGGTCTCGGTGAGCACGTTGGATAAGAGAGGTGGTGCCTTGGTTGTGCTCATTGGCATCCATCGGTCGAGACACACGTTGCTTCATTGGCCTGCTGTGTGAAACGTACCGACCGGTGCCAAAGTCAAACTCCGGAGGCTCTGACTCGTCCCAGTCTTGATCGCCGTCTGGTTGGCTGCCCTGGTCGTGATGCGCAGACTCGGAGTCTTGTGCAAGGTCTGGGGGCTTCTGCGCTGCATCTTTCAGCACAGCCTGGAAGTCGCTGTTCCACTGTCCGGTCCAGACGCGTTGGTCATCTGTCATCAGTGCTAGCTCAAGCTCAGCAGGCGTGATGACGGGTTTCCAGAAATCCTTGTTCTCGAATAAGCTGCTCTCCCAGCAGCCGATGACAACCCAGCCACCAACCTCACTGAAGTTGGCAACTTTTGCCGCATTGACCTTGCCGACTACAAAAGTGTAGCTCTTCTTGCCAGCATCTGCAATCCTCTGCTTGACGTGAGCAAGAATGTCCATGTAGTTCTTGGCGGACAGCGTGTTGATGAGAATGCCAAAGATGGGGACTGTCGTCAATTTGAGCAGTGTGGCATATCTTCTCCTCAGGGCCCTTGCTGAAGATGACTCAATCACTCTTGGTTCTGTCTGCTGCTTGTTGCTGGTCGAGTATATGTGGATAGACTGAACTCGTGAAGATAAGATTAGGAGTAAAGACTCTGGAGGATCAGAGATGTGGAAGAGTTTCCATTGTTGCAGCTCTTCTCCCTCTGCGGGAGTGCTCCTGTTGGGCAAAGGCGATGAGGCATTGTGGACTAGAGAAGTGGAGAAGAGATTTGAATATCCTTTTGCCTTTAGTTTGTTTTCCAGTAGCCCCAAATGGTGATTGTATGGTATGTCTGCCATCAGGATGACCTTTTCTGCTGGATCAGAGTAGAGTCCGCTGAAGGCGTCCACGACAGCATCGAGATCCAATGGTGGTGTGGTAAAGACATATATTACAGGTAATCTTGCTGTTGGAGTCAGGCACGAGCGACCGTAGTGCACAACGACATCAGCATCGGCGTGCTCTGCCGCAACTTCGTCCACACAGCAGGCTCCATACGATGTGTCTGCCAAGATGAAGAGCTTTTCGTCCCGTCCTTCCTTCTCAAGGGTCGCTTCTCCTTCAGCAAGACTCAGACTCGCTGTCTGCTCAATGGGTGGGTCCTCGGACGTCTGTCTGGCTGCTCTCTTCTTCTTCTCGTCCAAGGTGCTCTCCTTGAGCCCACGTGACAGCGCTTGAAACACCCTGGGGGCGTCCGGAAGCATGTGATCTGGAAACTGCAGGGCGATCCTCTTCCATCTTCCGGCACGGATTTCTGATACAGTACGCTGGATCTCGTAGGTTACGGCCAGCTGCTCGTCACTGGGTCGTCCATGGTTCTGGATGTCGAGTCCTGGCTGTTCAAAGATGTGGTTGTCCGGCGTGCTGAGCACTGGGGCTACTCCTGGAGTTTCCATTCTGGTTTCTTCTTCCTCTTCTCCTTTCCACTTTCTTTCTTTCTCTCTTTCTTCTATATTACAACAGCTGACACAGCAGCGGAAAGAAAAAAGCGAAACAAAGTTTGCCCTGCAGGGCGGCCGCTCGGCACAGTGGCAGCTCGGAACGCTCCCGCCGAACCGCCGCCTTCGGGCTGTTCTAGGGAAACCAGACAAAAACAACCCATGAATTGTAATGCGATGCATATGATTGTGAGAAAGAGAGACAACCTGACTGGCATGTTCAACACCAATTGCACGAGGACCTGCGGACTTTCACCTTACCTGCACCTTTCCAGCTTAACAGATTAACTGCTTGCAAATCGCAATGCTCAGCTCATCGCGCTGGGCCACTGAGCCATCTGCAGAAAAGGTGTGCAGACAACTGAGCTTGATCAAAATGGTGAAGGAGTACTAACAGACATGTTTAGGAGACAGAGAAAGTAGAGCAGATTGAGCAAACAGCCGCAACACCAAAGACCGAGGCACAACCTGAAGCTGCTTCAGCAGAACAAGCGCAGCAAGCTCCTCAGCCCGAGTTCAATGATGCGTACGAGGAGCAAGACGACTATGCGCAGACTCGCGATGCCGATGACCTGTTTGCCGACGACTTTGAGCCCATGGAGCAGCCGGTGGTGGAGCACCCTGTAGCGGCAGAGCAAACACCTGCAATACCGACCGGACCGCGCAACAGTGGACGAGGCCGAGGTGGAAGAGGAGGCCGAGGGGGACACCACCCTGCACGGCCAGCCAACCAGCAAAATGAAGAAACTGTAAATGCGAATGAAGAGACAACAGAACAAGAGGGAGATGGATCTGCGCAGACAAATACGGCACCGAGAGTGGAGGCAGTGAGGGGAGACCGCAGTGGTACCGGTGGCGTCAAAAAGGCAAAGCTGACAGAAGAAGAGCTGACGGCGCGAATGGCTGCGGTCAAGCTCAACAACGCCAGGCGAGAGGCGGCGCATGCGCGAGCAGAAGCTGACGAGGCAGCGTATCAAGCCAGAGAGGCACAGGCACAAGAAAAGAGACGCCAGGAGCGCCAGAATAGGCAACAGATGATGGGAGAGCGCGAACGAAATCGCCAACGCAAACTCAATGCGCTCTCTGGGCGTGAGTGGGATGCCACCAAGGATGAAGACTTGGGTCTTGAGCCAAAGGACAAGGGTAGCCAATATCGACGAGGAGCTCACGGCGGCATTGCCCCTGACGCTACTGCTACTACAACTGCACTAGCAACAGATGACCTGATTGACGATGAGCCAACAGAATCTCGACAGCGTGGTGGAGGCCATCAAAGAGGCGGTGGGGTCAGAGCACGGGGAGGCCGAGGACCAAGAGGAGGTAGAGGTGGTGGAAGAGGTGGTGCTGCTCCCTCGTCATCATCAACACCGGCAGTACAGAAACTGCCGTCAGACGCAGACTTTCCCGCTCTCAAATCCGATAAGCCGGCAGCTTCAAGCAGTAATGAAGCTGGCGCAGAGAAAAAGCAGGAGGCAAAGGCCATGCCAAAGACAATGGCGACGGCGGCGCGCTGGGCCGAGGAAATGGAATAATCCAGCTTCTGTTTCTTACAAAAGAAGAATGAGACGAGGCAAGAGATGGGAAGATCAGAAAATGAGAAGAACAAGACGTTTGCATTCAAAGTCAGAAGGTGCAGTGGCAGAGAGAGATATCACTACCGCTAGTTTCAAAAAGAGTCACACAGACTTAGTCGCAAAAAGAGATGTAGAGAGATACCAGACCACGTTCCAACAGCATGTGGCTCAATAAGCGAATGTATTCTTTATCAAAGTGCTGTCATCCACTTGGTTCCTGTTCTTCTACCTGACTTGTCCGTGAGTCTGAATAGACGACGGCACCAGGCCGAGGAGGTGCACAGAGAAACAAACAGGGCCAAGGAAGTGAGAGTTTAAAAAGCTGCACGCCAATATCGAGAAAAGGGTATCGAAAGAATTAGGGGAGCAGAAAGAGAACCAGGAGAAGAGAGAAGAGAGAAGAGAGATGTTAAGATCAGATTGAGAAATTTGCCTGTTTGCCTGGTCTTTACCGAGTCTGCCTCTGCCTAGACGCGACCCAATATTCTCCCAAGGCATTTTCAGCCTCATCTTTCAAGGCGAAAGTTTCCAGCCCAGTTGCCACAGTGAGAGGAAGAGGCTGACATGTGCCTGGGCCAATGAAAAGAAATTGACCCGTGAGACAGGTCATCAAGGCCTGGGATGGTCAACGGCCAGGAATGTAAGACGGATCTTGTAGGGGGTCTTCTCAATGTCCAACGGCTTCAGGAAAGGTCGTTGGGCTTTATCAACAACCTCTTTCTGTTGGCATCAGAGTAACATGCCGGCCCAAGTTGGCCCTCTGGATAGATGTCAAGAGCAAAGTGAAACTTGTCGTTCAGCCATTGCGAAAACCTAGCGCCAAGAAAATGGAATCTTTGATATGAGAAGAATGGGTATATCAGAGCGAGTGTCGGCGTTAGATGCCTTAAGTTTCAAGTATGCCAACTTCTATGACGATTGCCAGTTTACAGCACAGGGTTGTCCTCCAGCGGTCCCGATGTTGCAACCATTTCACCCTCTTTTGGGGGTTTGGGAGCTTCTGCCTTGGCTGCTGTGTCCGCCGCTGGTGCTGGTGATGCTGCTGGTGCTGCTGCTGGCGTTGATGCGGCAGGAGCTGCGGCAGGAGCTGCGGCAGACTCGGTTGGTTTGTCCGAGGAAGAGACATCTGCGTCCGCTGGCTTATCGGCAGCAGCAGAAGCGGGCACAGGAGCCGCCTTGGTATCTGGAGCGCCGGTCATTGGCAGGACCTGGCTATCTGCTGGCTTGTCCGTTGTGGCAGAAGACGGCGTGATTGTAATGTTTGGCGTTGCTGCATTTGGCGCAGACGTCGGAGCATCAGAAGGAGCAGCAGCAGCAGCAGCAGCAACAGCAGTTGTTGTTGCAGGCTCGGCCGTCAGAGGAAGAGGCTTCGAGGCATTGTCTGCGGAGACCTCGGCAGGCTTCGAGCCAGGAGCAGTTTCAGACGTTACGGTAGGAGGAGTAGTAGTAGTGTGGTCTGCAGAGCTGGCTTCTTGCTTCTTGGCTGGCTTGTTCTTGCGGCTTGACAGCCAGCCCTTGAAGGCCTTTTTGATATTGTCAACGTCAGCTGTACATGGTTAGCTATCAAGTCTTTCAGCTCAAACGGCAGCTCTCCACTCACGGACACCAGGCATCTTGACTTGCTGCCGATAGAATGATAGGACAGGAACCAGAAAAGAGAGGAGCAGTGGACAAGGGTAATTAAAATCAGAGAAGGATCATCCGAGGGCCTAGAGCTCCGCTAGCAGATGAACCTGAGGCACACCAGGACCCTTTTGCAGTAAATGCGCAATGGCGACGACAGCAACGATGATTTGTAGTCGCAAACTCTCTTTCTGTGACACGGTTTCTTCTCTGGCGGCACAGCCTCCCCCATCCGAAGCAAGCTCGGGTCAAAAATAGAAGCGCCCTGCATGTCGACACGCGCGAGATCAGCGCCTCGGGTGCATCCTGCACGTCCAATTTGCTTCTTTTCTGTTTGCCTGTTGCCTGTCACACCATTGGCCTGGCGTGCGGGGAGACGCGCGTGAGCACATGTTCGTGCTTGCATAAACGTCTGATACTGCAACCCTTCTGGTCGACTCGAAGGCTGCCTCGTCGATTGATTGTGATCCCACGCACCCAAGCAACCATGACCGCCATTCCATCTTGTCAGCCTGGCGCTGCTGCTGCCGCCGCTGCCGCCGCCGACGCCTCTGCTGATGGTAATCATTTTGCCCAAGGTGCTTTGGTAACGGCTACGTTGCTTCCGCCAGCGGCTCTCGTCATGACGGTGCCTGGCACAGATGCTTGCCCATCGTGACCGTGACCTGGCCCGTGGCGCTGCTGCTGCTGTTGCATTGTCAACCTTGGACCACGAGCCGATGCTGCTGCGGCGGTCGCGCTCGTGCCGTCAACTCTAGCGTTCTGTGACCACGGAGCCGTGGTTGGCCCATCACCTCCCACCCCAGATGCACTGGGCGGCACAGCAGTCTGCCCCACACGGCTTTTGGGAACGGCCTTGACATGTGTCGACGTGGCCGGCAGCACGGCGTCTGGGTCTCGCTGCCACTCGAATAGCTGGCCGAAGGGAAAGTGCTGCACCACGGGGAATTTGGACAGCACTTCGGCAATGTACATCTTGATCATGCCCTGTGAATGATGATTCCTGTCAGCCTTGCAGAATTTGGAGAAAGTTATTTTAGAACCTGGTCAAACCTTGTTGATCTTGGCCCAGCCTGCCTTTACGCCCGAGATGTCAAAGAGCATCGGACTGTGCTCCCAGAACGGGCCCTTCTTGACGTCGTAGATGAAGCCAATGGCCGCGAAATACATGTTGATCCTGCGCTCACGCTCCACCACCTTTGCGGCTGCCACATCGCCAGGGTCGGGAGCTTCGGCAAGCGATCCTTCCTGCGGGATGTGACTCGTGTCTGAGATTGCTGGGCCCAACTGCGCCGAACCAAAAATATAGGGCGCAAAGGCGTGATCGTCGAGACCCCAGACGCCGTGTGAGCCCGCTGGCTCCAGATTGTACGTCAGAATCAGCCTTCGCACCAGCTCCAGGTAAGGCTCGACGGCGTGGAGCACAATGCTTCGCTCCTGGCTTCCATCACTGCTGCCTTCAAAGAAACCGAGCTTCCACAATCCTCCCAGAAAGGCGAGAAAGCTCAATTCGTGCCCAGTGCCATAATCTAGTCGCTGGACGCTTCCGAACCCTCCTAGCAAGTAGGCCTTTAATTCTTTGCGGGCATCTCCGGACACGAGAGAGGAGTCTACATCTTTGAGGCAAGTGCCCATCAGCGAGTCTATGCGTTCTTCGACCAGTCCATACCATTTTCTGAAGCTGACATTGCCAAATCGCCTTGGGCCTGGGTCTGGAGGTGCCTCTGCAATGGCAGCATCTAGCTCTTTGAGAAGCTTGGCAATTCGCTGCACAGATGAAGTAGCAGTCACCGCTGAGGATCCAATCTGCCACGCCTGTATGCTTGCCTCGTCTGCACTCTTGCGTGGAAACATGGATGCGTTGAGCTGCAATATCCAGGCCAGAATGTCCCCGTAGGCTTTTGAGGTCAGGAAAAACTGCACGTCTTCCCCCTCGTTGATCCTCTTCTGAGGTTCCTGAAATTTGTAGCTTCCATTGCGATCCAGCAGTTCCAGGTGTGGAATCTGGTGGGGATTGGACAAAGGCGCTTCCATAATGGTGTCTCCAGTATTGCCACCAGGATATCTGATCTTGTTTATATCTCTTTCTTTTCTCGACTCCTTTGGTCTGTATTTCAGTCTGTATCCTTCTATAGCCTGTAATTATGTTACACCCGGCTGCACGCGGAGAAAAAAAAAAGAGATCTTAAAAGTGCAACGTCGATCTGGTTGTTAGATTCAGGGACCCCGGCGAAGAAAGCGGGCAGGCCGCAGAGCCGCCTCATGGTTTTATCCCCTAGAATGCACTTGGCAAAGTAAATGTTTCAGCCTTCATTCCGAACCTCTTATTAGAAAGGCGAAACGAGAAGATGTAGACACGATACATTGATTCAGTCAAAGGTTTCAGGGCAAGTCAAAAGGAATAACTTTTTTTTAATTTCTCTACATTCGCTGGACGTGCTGCACGGAGCCCTTAAGCCTAGTCCTGCTCATGATGAGCCACTCAGATCCTCAAATACTCGCTTGAAGATCGCCCTGGCATTCAGCAGGTTCACCACCCGCAGCCTCTCATTGTCCAAGTGCGCGTTGTCGCTGGCCTGGCCGCACGGCAGATGCGCTGCAGGAGCGTCAAACGCCTTCTCCAGAAATCGAATGGCAGGGATGGATCCCCCTTCACGAATATAGAGCGGTTTCCGTGGCCGCAATGTGTATTCTATGGGTGAAGTGGCGGTCGGAGAATGTGTTCCATTGGAGCTTGATGTCGGTCGAGTTCCATTGGGGCCTGGTTTGCATTGTAAGATTGGCAGCCTCTTGGCTGACGATGGAGACGTCTTGCCAGGACTTGTGGCTGGTGATAGGCTGGAAAAATCGACTTCGAGAGGAGGGAGAGGCTGCGCAAATTTCGGTGATGTCGCCGACGCAAGAGTAGAAGAAGTCGTGGGAGCGCTAGGGTCACGAGGTTTCGTCGGCGCCGTCGACGTTGAGAAGCTGCTGGATCTGCTGTGAGATGCGTGTAGTGTCCAGACATCTGTAACCGCGCGCTCGAGGCTTTTGAAAATGGCATTTGTCGTGTCGCCTAGCCAAGGTTCTGCCTTGTGGTTGATGCTGATCTTGATGTGATTCTTGGAGTCGAGTCGCGCAAACTCAGACTTAAGGTAGTTACTTAGTGCTTCGCCGATGCCATCGACGTCTTGATTCGGTACAAGGCGCATCGAAATGGACGCTTGCGCATGATGAGGTATGATGGTGCCCTTCTCAGAGCCAGAAGTCTTGAATCCATGCACTGTGAGAGATGGCTCCCGCCAGCGCGCCATCAGAGATCTTGTCAAGCTGTCCGGCGTACCGAGAGCTGGGTTGCGCTGCAGAAGAGTGCGCACGACATCGTCATATAGCAGCATCTCTGCCTTGCTGGTGGGCAGCTTGGAATCATAGAAGCCAGGAATGTTGATCTGACCTCGGGGCCCCGTGAGCTTGGCCACAAGGCTGTTGAGGTCCTTGAGAGGTTCGTCCAGCAGGCTGCTGCCGTCCACACCGCTGTGCAAGTCAGGCTCATCGCTTTTAATCTCGACTGTGGCATGTATGACTCCACGGAGGCCGTAGGTGAGGCACGGAGTCTCGTCGTCTAGCCAGTAGCTGTTAGCTAGCATGATCCAGTCGACGTGGCCAATCATGTCCCGATGCTTTGTGACTATCTCCTTGAAACCTTTAGAGCCATTCTCTTCTTCGCCCTCGATCAAGAAGACAACGTCGCCTTCGAGGGCGTTGGCATTTGACAGTTCTGCCGCTGCATGTACTGCTGCGGCAATGGGCCCTTTGTTGTCAGATGCACCGCGTCCGTACAGATAGCCGTCAATGCCTGTGAGACTGAACGGGTCGCTGATCCACTGCTTCTGCTTGTCAAGAGCCGGAACCACATCGTAGTGCCCATAAAAAAGTATGTTCTTGGCCTTGCCGTGACTAGAACTTTTACCTCTGAAGCGTGCGAATACGACGGGATTGTAGTCGGCGCTGGTAGTCAACATGGAAGTGGCAGCTCCGAGCTTCTTGAATAGGCCTCTCAGGAACGATGCGCCTTTCCTGCAGTCAACAGCATAGTTGATGTCCGAAGACACTGTCCTGAAAGAGACGAGCTGACGGAGCGTGTCCACAAGTTCTTCATGACTTGCCAGGACCTGGTTTGAGGAGGTGGTGGGTATGTCGTTATTGATGTTCCATACCGCAATCGTATCGTCGTTGCTGCCAGTGACAAAGGAGTTCTGACTGCCAACGGAGGCAAACACAGACGCGAGGATGCGGCCGCTATGGGCTTGCCAGGTGCTGAGAATCTCGTGTCGGCTGTTGAATTCGACCACCTGTCCGTTGACGGATGCTGCAAAGAGCAGGCCCCTGCCAACGGACAGAGACAAGACTTCTTCTCGATAAGGTCTGAGTCGTCGAAGCAGCTGTCTGGTCTCCAAATCCCAGATAAAAACCTGTCCCCCAGATCGTCCTGCGTAGAGCAGACTCCCTTCAACGGCCATGCAAAGCACAGAGTTGCCTTGTTCGCTGCCATCATCAAGAGTATCTCGCTTCTGAATTACTCCACTGGAAGTACCGTCGAGTGACCAGATATTGACCAAGCCATCACCACCACCAGTGATCAGATATTCCTCATCCGACGTATAGCCCAGGCTAGTTCCGCACACAAGCAGAGAACAGTAGACATATCCGTAATGTGCAAACTGCAGGATGCTTCCTTTGTCAATCTCTATGAAGCTTTCTTCCGATGCATCCAGTCTCCTTCGATCTGAAGGCTGTGGTTTTGGCGTGCGGATGCCACCAGGGCCAGGCGAGTCGAAGAAGCGGTCTTCTCGGAACGATGGATGTGACTGAAGGCTTGTAGGCCGTCGAGCTTTGAGGTCTCTTATGCTGCACCATTGTATGGATGTGTTCTGAGCACCAAGATACACAGTCTTGGTGCGCGCCGAGTAGGATACGCAGAAGACGTCGCCAACATCGTACAGCGAGTAGATTGAGGTGAGGTGAGCGAAAGTGTCGGCATCCCAGACCTGTCGAGCAATATTAGCGTAAGTACTTTATGCATAAGAAATTGAAGCTACTGACACTGAGCAACCGATCACCAGAGCTTGCAAAGAGGAGTCGCCCGTCTCGAGACAAGCACAAGCTCAGCACGCTGGCATGGTGTGCGGCGATGGTCCTGATGCGCTCAAACGTGCGCAGGTCAAATACCTGACATGTCTCTTAGCTGTGGCCTTTGTTGGTACTCATACTGGCCGTACAAACCAGAATGTCTCCCCCCTGAGTGCCCGCGAAGATGGTGTTGTTGGAGACGACCAGAGCTAATACAGAGCGTTCACAGCGGAAGCGATGCACCACGTCTGGCGCCAATCGACTCTTGTCATCGCGCTGGGCTGCAAGAGCTTGCGAGCCGTCTGCAGCCTCGGGCGGTTGCAAAGACATTGGAGGCTTGAGGCTCGCAGAGCTCTCACTGCGGTCAGAATATTGCGGCACAACAAGCCCAGGAACAGATGATCAGTCAGGCACTTGGCAGTGGTGGTAACATTCCACCCTGCTATCACGCACAATATCAGCAGATGACGTGAGCCGCATCTCTGTGACTGTCGGCAATAGATTGACTTCACCGCATCTTTCCAATCGTGCAGAGCCGCACGCAAGCTGAGACGTGCATTCAATGACGTCCAAACAGCTTGTCAAGCCGCGACTAATCGTCCATGGCGGCGCCGGCAACATCACGCGTCAGAACCTATCGCGTGAGCAATGGCGTGCATATCGACTAGATCTGCTTAATATTCTGCATAGTGCAGATGACATGCTGCAGCAGGGTGCAGACGCTCTGGATGCTGCTGTACATGCCGTGCAGCTCTTCGAGGAGAAGCCATTGTTCAATGCAGGTAAAGGTGCCGTCTTCACCAGTTCAGGCCACAATGAGCTCGAGGCCAGCGTCATGGTCAGTAATGGGATGCGCAAGAGAGGTGCAGCCGTCAGCTTGATCAAGCATGTGAAAAGCCCAGTGACGCTGGCTGCCGAGATCCTGAGGCGAGGTGAGCAGGAAGACAGAGGTGGAGCACAGGGCCATGTGCACATCAGCGGTCCCTCTGCTGAAGAGCTTGCGGGGGATTATGGGCTAGAGATGTGCGATGAGAGCTTCTTCTGGACCAAGAAGCGTTGGGAGGAGCACAGAAGAGCGCTCGAAAGAGAAGAAGCTACTTGGAACGAAGAAGAGTATTTGCCTCAGGGTACAGTCGGATGCGCTGCAGTCGACAAGTACGGGACTGTGGCTGTTGCAACCTCGACTGGAGGCATCACAAACAAGCTTGACGGTCGTATAGGGGACACTCCCACCTTTGGAGCTGGCTTCTGGGCTGAAGAGTGGTTTACCAATGCCTGGAAGCCACCTCCAACGCCGCTGTCAAACCTATCAGCGTCGCTGCTGGACTGTCTGCCCGGCCTCTTTGCTCAAGAGAGTGGAGCACCTCGAAAAGAGCAGCACCGACACGCCATTGGCGTCCTGGGCACAGGTAATGGAGATACCTTTCTGCGCCTGGCTGCAGCCCGCACCGCTGCAGCAGCTACCCGTCTGACCAATGTGCCCCTTGGCGACGCACTCACATGGATGGCGGGTTCAAACGGCCAGCTTCAGAGGTCTGCCGGTGACCGATGGAAGCGTACAGGAGAAGGAGAGGGCGGCATGATTGGCATTGAGCTGCTCGACGGCAAGGCCAAGCCTGTCTTTGACTTCAACTGTGGAGGCTTGTTCCGAGCGTGGATAGACGACGAGGGTCACGAGCATGCTATGGTGTTCAAAGAAGAGTACTGACGATGATTTATACTGTAAAATTTCAAGTACAAGAGTTTTCGAACAGTAAAACTCACTCTGAGGAAACACTGACGGCACCTCAGCCGCTTGTAGCCTCGTTGTACTTCTGGTACATCATGTCGAAGATTTCAAGGTCCCGCGTGGCATCTGCAGCGGTCGTCTTGATTGGTTTGCCCTCGACTGCCCAACCCCACAAGGTGCGCATCTCTCTCGTAAACGAATCCTCGTAGCCGCTTAGAATTTGCCGGGTCTGCATCTCGCCATGCTCATTCCTTTCCTCCACTGTAACTTGGATGGGCAGTCCTTTGACGAATGGACTTGGGTAGTATATCAGGACACGCTTGTTCTTCCCGTACACTGCGCAGTGGGCGTCAAAGACGGTGACATCGTCGATGCCAGTCTCGTAGGTGGCGGAGAATTTGCCAGGAGCCCCATTTGGCTGCTCGAAGTTGAAGATGGCCGAGTAGAATGGATGGTTGGCCGAGATGCCACTCACACTCTTCGGTAGACCGAGAACCTCCCGCATCAGGCTGATGTCGTGACTGCCTAGGGTGTTGAGGAAACGCGTCATCGAGTTGCGCTCAGGCGTAACCTGCTGCCCAGGCCATGCCTCAGATACCAAATCAGTTGCTCGCTTGGCTCTGTCGTCGCCCAAGTCTTTGGTGAGTTCCCCTTGAGGTGGATACTTTGGGAAGGTTCCGCTCTGTTCGACGAACACGGGGTTCGGTCCGGGAAAGTCTCTGATGCGTGCGTATAGAATCTCTGGTATGGTTGCAACCTCACGTTTGAATGCTTCGGTGAAGCTGGAAGCATAGCGTCTCATGTACCCAACGAAGACTTTGTTACCCCCTGCTGCCTCTTCAGCAGCCATGATGCGCCGAGCCGAAGGGAGCGAAAGTGTCATTGGCTTTTCGATCATGACCAACTTGCCAGCCTGGATGGCCGAGACTGCGTACGGCTCATGATACTCATCTGCCGTCAAGATGAAGACGACGTCGACGTCGGCACTGTTCCACACGTCCTGGGGATTGGTCGTGTGCTTGGGAATATTAAACTTGGTGGCGCAGTGACTAGTCACAGTCTTGGTAATGTCGCAGATGATGGTTGGAGTGAACAAGTCTGACATAAGCACCAGAAGTGGAAGATGGATGACCTGGGCAACATCCCCAGCACCAATGAGGCCAACGCGGAGCTTACGAGCTTCGGACATGTTGTATGTTGCAAGTGAAATATATTGATCTAGAATCGGTTGAATCAACACCAGGCAATTTGATCTTGTGCTTCAGTCGAATTCACATGGGACAGGCCAGTCCTTTAAATAATGGTTCACTGCGATCCTCGACTAGCGGGTCTTGACACGGTGGCCAAATGTTGGCTGTGCCAAAGTCAAAGTCGAGGCTGCAGACCAAGATGCTTAGCGGGGCCGCTGTGAGGGGAACATTCGAAGTAGGGCCTGCCCCACCAAATTGTTAGTAGCTCTTCCACAGGTAACGTTATCTTCAGCGTCATGTTCGGCGTCATCCGCCCTCGGCCCACGTCAAGAGCGCTGTGGTTCTGCAGTCTTCAGCGTCATGGCACGTCAAGATTGTCCATACCCACGTAAGAATCTTTACAAATCAATTGCAGAATTGACGTGCTGCACATTGCTGGAGCGTCATGCCCGAATAGTAATGTCGAGGCAGCAGGACAAGGTTGATGGTACTTTGTGGAGAAATGCAGCGCCATTTGCCTGGAGATTAATGACTTGTGATTTCACGTTCTTAGCCTTTCGAGTACCCGACTCTTCCTCCATTGCACAGCGACAAACCACAGGGAGCTGAGCCAGCACATGATGACGCCCACCCAGCTATGCAGAGGCATCTGAGGGTTGGTGACGCTGAGCTGCAGACTCTGTCGTGGCACACCCAAGAAGCCGGTGGCTGGTGCACCTGTGGCGACGGCGAACAGGGGAAGGAGGACGAAGATGACAAGGCAGCAGAAAAAGGCTCCGATGGCCGGGTGCCAAAAGCGACGTGTGTCGAGGATATAGCAGTTGTCTTGGATGTCCTTGATCTCCCCGGTTAGCAACAGCACCGGAAAGATGGCTACTGTAGAGAGAAGCGACAGATAGTGCAGCATGCGCCAGTGCGCAAGAGCTGTGGGTAGCTCTTCCTGCCGTGACTGGTGGCTGAAGAATGGTTCGTAGGTGTCGGGTTGGGATGCTTCTGCATTGCTCGAGTTTCTCGCGTGTGCCAGGTCTTGCTCCGAGGCAGCCTGCCTCAAGAGATTTTGATATGTCCTCACCAGCAAGACAGGATACAGGCCAGAGAAGACGGCAGAAATTATGCCAGCGATTATGGCATCACGAGGGCCAGGCCCGCCCGATTGCCAGGCTGCGATCATCAAATTCAAAGCCGCAGTCAATGACGAGGAGAGTGTTGACAGAGAATGATCCGAACGCTCGACAATGCTGGAAAGAACCAGAGTGATGGGGAACGAGTGCACCCTGGCTAGCGTGTACTTTGGCAATGCGCTGGTGGCCAGAGATACATTTGCTAATGCGACCTTTGAAGCAAACGCAAACACAAGAGGTGCCATGTGCTTGACGGTGGCCAGATCTAGCTCACCGAGACCGCCGCCAGCAATGCCGTGCTTGATGGTACATAGAGGTCGCAGAAAGCGTAACACCGAGTTCACCCAGTCTGGTAGGCGACGAAATGGCCGGAGTGATCGCGCTGAGGGCGATGGACAGGGGGCGGCGAGGCCTTCTAGCCCGGCATAGCGAAGAAGTGGAAGACATAGGCGACTCAAAGTTGCCAGGATGACGAGGATGAAATGAGTCGCGAGAAACTGGTAGAATGTCAAGGTTACCGGATAGCCAAATCTGTTTATTGCAATGTCATAAGGAGAGCTGAGGCTGTAGAGTTGTACATTAGAATTGCCCACTCACCTCCAGTCACTGGCTGAATGTCATATTAGCTTTTGGCCGCCACACATGCATACACAAGAGAGAACCATACTTAGTAGAACCTTGTGATTGAGTAGAGTTGCTCCCGTCTCCGCAGCTGAGAGACCTAGGGCAAGAAGAGCAATGTAGACTTGCCAGCCAAGGGCAGTCGAGTATAGGAATCTCCCTACAGCGCCCCGGGTGCGGCTGCGAGCCCAGCTCAGATCGGGCGACGAAGACCGCACCAAGGGCCGACTGGCCCAATCGGTCTCGTCCATGTCCTCGGACACGGCCCTGCTTCGGCTGTGGCCAGAGTACATGGAGTCAAGCTCATCGAGGGCCACATGGTCTGACGTGTCGGACTGCACCGACTGGCGCCTGACGTGATAGCGCGGTGCAGACGGCATCTTCGACGTGTGGCTTCAGGCCCAAGGGAGGATTTGACGAGAGTTTTGCCGAAGCCTGCGCCTCAGCAGCTCATGTACACCCGATGCAGTAAGATTCCGTTTTTTCACGTGCATCAAATCTGTTGACGTCGGGACCTTGGGTTTTTGACTTGCCCCAACGACTACGCCAAGCTTTACGGCCAATTTGAGCATCACGCGAAGCCAAACTCTGCCACTTGGAACAACAGCTCAAGGTCATGTTGGATTTTCCCTTGGCAGACAAAGATGGAGAAAACAGACTGTGGACAATACTGATCGAATTTGAGGCGCCAATTTGTGGCCATGCTGATGGGAGGAATAAAAGACATGGTACATGGGCAGCGGACACGTGCAGATCAGCGAGCAACCTAGGAGACAGGGCTGCATGCAAGGAAGAGGGAAAAGACAAAGCTCTTCCTGTCCGCTTGAGCCTCAAGCGCGCCATGCCCTTGCAGCCCCCGTGGCCAACGGTGCTGGTGGTGGTGGTGGTGGCGTTCGTGCTGGTTCCCAACCGAGCTGTCCCTTTATCGGATACTCCGTCACCACTCAGCTGAAAACCAGTGGATCCGAGAAAGGGCCTATCGCAGCACCTATGGACTCGCTCTTTGTCCAAGGCTCCAGACTGATGGACATTGTGCTACTTTGTCTTGCCAAATTTTTTTCTTCCTGATAGCCCATCGATCAGCTGGCAGCCGCGTGACTTCTCAGACAGACGGGGTGAAAACTTTTTTTCTTCGTCACGGCCTAGCAGTTGCCCCTCCCCAAAGCAGCCAGTAGTGCTGTAGTATTCTCTGTGTTGGACCATTTCCTTTTGCTCTCGCACACCTTGAATCAATTCTTATCACATCGCCACCATGGCTTTGTCCAATTTATTCCATCATGGCGCTGTGGGACAACGCAAACTGTGCCGGTTTGAGATCAGGTTTGTGGAGAGATGACATGAGCACATGGCATGCGTGGCTGACCAAGTTCAAGGCTTGAAAACGAATATGTCTTTTTACGTGGCAACGAGCGCGAGACAGGCCCCTTCCAGGTGAAGGGTTCCGTCGTGCTCATGACGTCGGAAAGCATCTCCACCAAGAGCATCAATATCAAGCTGCAGGGCAACCTGCGAACAACGTAAGAGTTCTCACGTACAGTTCCAGCAGAATTGATTCAGACTGAACTTATATTTTTTCAGGCATTGGTGGAGCTCGGAGCGCGAAAGACCAATGGGCTTCTCAAGCACAACGCCCATAATCAACAGGAGATTGCTCTATGAAGAAAAGTGCGAGCTTGGCGAGGAGCATGTGTCTCGCGTCCTCAAGCCGGGCAACTATGAGTTCCCCTTTGAATTCACAATGCCTGGCAACACACCTGGGACCATTGAAGGACTGATGACAAGCTACGTAACGTACGGCTTCAAGGCGACCGTCGACCGCGGCGTACTGGCAAAGGACCTCGTCGCCAGAAAACCTCTTCGCATCATCCGCAGCCTTGGAGACGACCCACTGGAAATTGTGGATCCGCAGGATGTCAGTGGTCTCTGGCCGGATAAGATCAAATACCAGTTTTCGACTGCCTCACGGGCAGCTATTTACGGAACGCACATCACTACTGACATCGAGCTTATACCGCTGCTGGACAAGCTGCGTGTGGGTGAGATACGGGCCCAGTTGCGGGAGACCAGCAAGATCAAGACGATTCCCGGCCCTCTCGATATGAGCGTGGGCGACAACGACGGCATGTGGAAGCGCGAAATGGTGGTCAAAGAGATGGCCATGGAGGTACCGCCAGATTCGGACGACGTCGACCCCGAACTCCAGCTTCCCATGCTCAAATTCCGCATCCAGTTCGATCTGCCCAAATCGTTGACACAGTGTCGTCAGTCTGTAGGGGACAATGAATGGATCAGGATTAAGCATTCACTCCATTACAGCGTCCAGCTGCTCAACCCTGACGGCCACTTGTCAGCGCTGCAGGTCCACCATCCTATGCATCTATTCATATCTCCAAATCTCCCCATTGGCGATAACAACAGCGTTGGCGAAAGGCTCACCAGCGTTGACGCCACATCAAACGCCATGGACGACATGCGCAACGCTCCACCAGATTATAGCCACCACCGATTGGATCCCCTGTACGATGGCGTTACAGCGAGCGGCTTCATGACTCCCGGCGTCCTCACAGGAGCAAATACACCAGGAATGGCACCAAGCAGACGAGGCTCCCATGACGGGCAACCTTCATTGGCGACTGTAGCCAACGCAGAGGGCAGTCTTCACGAAGAACTTCATCGACGTCTCGGCCTGCTGGAACACGGCAGCGACACAGATGCCAGCCACGGCGGGCACGCAGGTCACATGTCTCCCAGCGACGGCCACTCATCAAGCGGCCCTTCACGATCAAACAGTCACTATGAATTGGCCGCTCTGGCCAATCGTTCCTCGAGTGCCACTGCCGCAGACTACGATATGGACGCGCTCCGGCAGGTGCCCAGCTATGACACGGCAGTCAGGACGCCAGTGTGGACGCCTCTGGCAGAGGTCCCGCCGAATTTCGATGGGACGGGCTCAGCCATGGCTCACAGCCCGGAGACTGGACATGGCAGGCCCAGTGCAGCAGCTCTGGCACGGCAGACACCAGCTGCAGGCCTGGTGCGGCATTAGTGGCGCCGCATGCGTTTGAGCCAAGGGTACAGGCCGCGTCCCGAATGAACTCACCTCCAAGCAGAGAGAGGCATGTCAGGTGCGCGATAGAAACACATGGAAGGCCAGCGGACATGGAAAGGGAATGCATTCGACTAGATAGGGTATAACAGGGTTGCATTTTTTGCAGGTGTTGGGGAGTATTTTTCGAGTCAAAGCTGGTCTGGAACCAAGCATGATGCAAGTATGCATGTGTAGAAAATAATAGATCAACGTTCTGAATGGCTGATACCGTGACAGAAATTTCTAGGCGTAGGAAAAAGGAAATGAAGCATACCAATGGCTTTGATCGGCGTGTGGCTGTGCAGTATTGTATATGCCCCAAAGACCCTGATGCACACGTTCCGGCCCTGCGGCACGTCATTGTGAAGCTTTAGCTAATCAGGATAAATTGCCCACTACATCATCAGCTGTACCGACGTTCCCGCCGACAACAAGTGTATATAGTCACCTGCTACCCTCTCTCAGGATATCATTCTCCCTCAGCAATCACCCTATGAGTATAATTGACTGCGGCAGCCCTTATCCTAGTTCATAAAGACGCCCGCACTCCCACATACCCCACCACAGACACACACCGCTCTACATATCTTACAGGCCAGCAAAATGGCTACCAGCGAGATCGCCTTCAAGTCTCGTGCAGACACCGAGGTTGACGATGTCATTCCCGACCAGGATACAAGTGGTATGTCTCGAATGTGATATGTTGCCCCGTGAGCACGCCTCTAATACAGCTTGCAGAAACGACCAAGCTCTTCCTTGAGCGTCTCCAGGCTTACAAGCATGCCTGCGGGTATCTGGAAGACTTTATCCAAGCACACGAGAAGTTCCAGGGCAGTCAGGCAAAGGAGTCTGAGAAAGTCCTCAAGGTAATTGCCCATTCAGTTGAAGGCCAAGGCAGAGGCTGACGTGCTGCTAGACTGTGTCAAACCCTTTAAAAGAGGCAGAGCATTTCGACCAGAACGTCGGAGGTATTGCTGGAATGTTTGACAACATCCGCTCCAATACTCAAGCCGTTGCAAACCTGCACACCGAGACGGCCAAGCAGCTCAAGGGCACCGTGCTGCCCATCTTTGAACGCCTGCATGCCGAAATCAAGAGCAAGGCAAAAGAGATTTCCAAAGGCGCCGGCAAGAGCAGCAAGGCGGTCGACAAAGCGCGTGCCGCATCTCAGAAGCACATTGAGCTACTCGGTCAGCACACAGCCACACACGATTCGCTGGGAGGCAAGTCAGACGCCTCAAATGATCCTTTTATCTTGCAGAAGGGCATTTACCACCGTCTCAACAAGCAATTCCAGGAGGAGAACGCCACCCGCCAAGATCTCCTTACCGTACAGAGCAACTTCTCCCATTTCGAGGCCCACGTAATTGAAATCTTTCAGCAGGGTCTGGGTCAATTCATGCAGACATTGAGCCAGCTCAACGACAACGAGAAGAACATGTACATGAACATGACCCAGACGGCCCAGCAGATCAATCCTTTGTTTGAGTGGAACGGCTTCGTGCAGCGCCGCAAAGACCTGCTAATCGATCCGGACGCGCCTCAACGCAGCATCGACAATGCCTCGTTCCCTAATCAGAACCACCGCGCAACACAGCCGCTGATTCAGGGCTCACTGGAGCGCAAGACTGGTCTGCTCAAGAAGTTTGACTCTTCCTTCTACGCTGTCACCCCCAGCAAATTCCTGCATCAACTCAAGTCTGACGACAACCTGTCCAACGACCCTTCGCCCGAGCTGTCGCTCTACCTACCGGACTGTACCATTGGCGGCTGCCAGGACGGCCAGTTCAACGTCAAGGGCAAGGACGTCAGCAAGGGCAAGTTTGGCAACTCGTTGTCACAGACGCACGAGTACGTCTTCCGCGCCCATTCGGCGGCTGACGCCGAGAAGTGGTGGACCATCATCCGCAACGTGAGTGGGGCTGCTAGCCCTGGTCCCCAAAGCCCTTCGTCGCCAGCTGCCACGTCGCCCTTGTCTGCGGCAGGCAGCAGGCAGGCCAGCTCAAACTTCCCCACGAGCATCGACACTTCAAAGGGCCAGACGACGGGCTCTGTGCCGGCTAGCGCCACTGAGCCCGCCAGCGCCGTGAGCGGCAGCAGCGGCGTCAAGGGCGAGCCTGGGCAGTATTAGAGACGAAGAACGGGTTCACATATTGGAAAATGGGTTTCCTTGTTCAGTTATTTCAAAGCGTCGAGCGCTGGTGGATTTCTTTTGCTGCTACATCTCCTAATTTCTAATATCTGAATTTTAATTATTCCTATACTCTGATTTCAGTCATTATCCTTTGGTCTCGAGGTGAAATGGTTGTCAAAGCACGTGACAGCAAGGTGCCCGTGCACTTCTACCCTCTTCTCATCCAAGTCATATTATCTCTCCTCCACACGCTTCTAGACACCCTTCCACATTGTTTCATTCTGTTAGCAAAAAAATAGAAACAAAAGGCTTCGGCATGTCGCTTCTACTACTCAAACCGCTATGGTTGTCGAGTCATGCCGCCACGTCGAGTCTAGCCGCTGCCTTGTCTGGTGAGGCTGCAGCATAGGCACCGGCCAGTAGTATGCCGTGTTGCAGGCACCTCTAAAAGAGGGGCAAATCGTCATGGTGTGGCTTGCTGCCAGGCCGGTCAGTTGGCTTGCTGCCAGGCCGGTCAGTTGGCTGGCTGATAGTTTTGATCACTGTCCAAATGGGACTGCTTTCTGACTAACAAGTCTGCCGTTGAACGTCCCGATATTGAAGGAGAAGTGCTGCTTTAAGAGAGATCTTAAAAGCAGACCGAAAAGCCGCTGGCCACCAGACTCTCAATATGAAATCACAAAGTGGGCCGCTTGCGCTCTTCCATGCCAGTGCAGCGTCTTCTGCCTCGACGCCAAAACAAATGGACATCGCTGCACGTTCCATTGACCTAGTTTCAATCATTGTTAAGTCAGCAGGAACGATTGGAAATGTTGCTCAAGATATCATTGCGTGGCGAAGCCGAGAAGGCATAGCCGAGGACCAGCTTGTCAACACGCTCAAAAGCGCAAAGGGCGTCTGTCATCCAAATACGAACGGGGAAAAGATCTTGTCAGCCCTGGGCCAGAAGGCAAGCAATTTATATGGCCTTCAACTCATCGTTCCAGGTGCCATTGGGCGTTCCATTCTTGGCGATGAAAGCTTGTGCTGGCTTGCAACAACACACGCGGTCCTCTTTCGCTATCATGATCTCGACTTTGTTGCAGACAGTCTCTGCGAAATGATTCTCTCGAAGCACTTGGTCAAGGAAAACAGTCATCGCGAAGTTTTACTGGCAAGAATCAGGCCTGTTCTTGAAAGAATAGCAGAGAGCATTGCTATACACACGACTAACATTAACATTGGAGTGGCCAACTTGCCAGAGCAATTAAAAGCGCTAAAGCCGCATTGCCTTGAATCATCTTCGTTCGCTTCTGCCGTGCACGCAGTAACGGAAAGCACGGAGCAAGACCTGATCATCCAAGTCGACTATTGTGTGACAGATTTGCTCGACTGGATCTACAACCACTGGGGAGGAGAGCTTCAGGTAACACTCCAAACCAGTGTTGTCTACCAGGAACAACTTGGCACAGGCACTCGCCGCCTCTTATTTTTCATCCGCGAGCCTTGTACGGAAGACCAAGACTGTAGTGACCCGGAGCACTTCGCGTCAGTGACCATCAGTGCATTACTGAGTGGGCAGATAGCCGATAAAACCGGCCCCCCTTTATACACTGATACTACAGATGCCCGGACAGGGCAAATGCAGCGAGAATATCGTACGCAGCTGTACGACTTACATTTCCGTGCCAACAGGCTGATCCGTTTAACCGAGCGGGAGATAATACTAGTGAGAAAACATTCCCAGGAAATTGTCAGATCTATAATGCACATGCGTGTATTACCGGCCGTGCCATCCTCTTCAAGGGTAGGACTCTTTGACTCCCAACGCTATGACTCAGGTGAGCAATTAAGCTGGTGGTTACAAAGAACTCCAGGCATTCTGCAACCAAATTACGGTGCGTGTTCCTAAGTGCAGTCTTGACGTGAGTCTGATGAATTGAAAGGTAGCGAGGCAAAACCACGTCTGCTGTACCGACCTGATTTTTATGTCGACGAAGACTCGGATGTGGAAGGTACCGACGAGGATTTGGACATGGAAGATGACGCCTCAGCAGCTTGTAACGAATCCTTGCCGGATGATATTCGCATTTCTGGCTTTGAGAGAGATAGCTCGGAGCTTCATGAAATACTTCGATTCTACCCAGAAATTGAGCAAGTGGTACAGGACGTCTACCACCGATGTCAATGTGGCTGTCGTAGCCGACAAGCAGACCCAAGCAATCCAGTCTATCTCGAAGACGTATACAATGGAAACTGCCTCCAGAATCTAGCAGCAAACCAGACCGTTTTACTCATTGCCCATGCTATGGTCGATGCAATGGGCATCAGTGACCTGTCCAACCTTAACGAACATTACGGTCCTCACAATTTGATAGCTTGTGCCACTGAAATCCTTTCAGGCATTGCCACCAGGGGCTCAATCAACTGGCAACAATGGTTCAAGCTCGCTGCCAGCGCTGCCACAGGCATGAACTATTCCGTTGTTGACGACATGCCCAGCGTTGATGCTGGCGGGGAGCTTGTCGCCTGGACTTGCGGCTCTTTGACTGTGGTGGCGTCTTGGTTCCATCTGGACAAAAGAATAAGCCTGCAACACTCTTGGGGTGTCGAGATGCTTCATGGCAAACCTGAAAATGTCATGGCGGAACGCGCTGTCTTTGAGACGGTATCCACCATGGCCACGAAGTCCAGAGGTGCCGAAAACAGGCGCACAGTCTCTCTAGAGGACCCGAATCCAGATGCAGGTGTACCAATAAGTGTCATGAGTAGCGTGATTGCAAGTAACCAAGCCCTTCATCGCCTCATGACTCTTGTTCAAACGCCTTCATCAATCCGAATCCTGGATCCAACGTCGATATATCAAGCCACGATGCACGCCATGCGTCCCACCTGCCGTCACAGGTCTCAGTCCGCCGAGGTGGCTGTGAGGACCGTCGACCAGGTTTTTCAACACTGGAACGACTGGAGTCAAGATATAGGGCAGCCAGTCGAGCTGTTCTTGAGTGACAAAGATGCAACCAAGGCAAATGTTGCCCTTGCCCTCTCCAAGGGACGTGCCATACTCCAAGAGGCAGATCGGTGCTGCTTGAGTTGTGCCGTTCAACAGGCCGAGGAATTGAAGTGCCGGGTTGTGAGCGTGCAGAGCGGGCGGCCAAGGCAGAAACTGATTGCCTCCGGGTCTGACACGCGGCAAACAGACAGTGGAAAAGGCAAGGCAAGGGCCCCATGAAACACTTCCATAGCCATGTGTTTAAGACGGAGTATGTGAAAAGAGCTTCGTTGCAAGGAGCACTGGCGGAACAGTTACTGGAAGAGAGATGGAGTCTCCCAAGAGAGTTATCTTCGGTCTCAGCCCTGTATGACTTATTCTTAATGTAAGTAAGTGTGATATACCGCATTGTTGTCAGAAAGGGAAGAAGTATAAAAATCAGTGCATATAGTTAAAGGGGCCTGCACGTGATCTGTCAATGCAATTCGGTGCAAACTCCATGCCCTTTGCCAAGCCTCCCTTCTCGTCCGCCCTGTGACGCTGGGTACGGTGCATCTGGCATCACGACTGCTGCTGTACAATACAAAAAGCCGGCGCGCGCCCTCTTCCCTTTTTTTTCTCTCGTTCCTCTTCTTTTAGAGTCAGAGAACAAGACTCGGTCTTTTCTCAGCCACAAAAAAATTTTTTACGAAAAAAAAAATACCCGACTTCTAAGAGCACAGGCAAATAACGTGCGCCATTGGCATCTGAACTACTTGTAAAGAACAATTAAACTCTAGACGCATCAGTAAAAAAGACACAACAAACATGGACAGAGGTATGCGCGCATCCATGCCGCAGCTTGCGCGCTGGCTGTCTGCTGGGCGAGTGACCCATTCTGCTGCCAGTACAAAGACTTGTTGCGCATGCGTCAACAGCAGCACCGTCAGGCAGAGGCGCAGTGCGCCGGCACCACAGCAGCAGCAACGACGAAATGCTCACTCTGGCCCCCCGTCGTCGCCCATGCGCAGACCAGGACAGGCTACCGCCCTCTCACCTATCATCTACCAAGGACAGGTGCGGCAGTCGTCGCACTCTCCCATGGCTGCAGCCGTCGCTGGGCAGCAACCGCGCAAAAAGGTGACGCTCAACACTATCGAGGCCATGTACCGGCGTGGGGAACCAATTACCGTCATCACGGCGCACGACTTTCCCTCGGCGCTTGTGGCTGACCAGACTGGCACGGAGATTGTGCTTGTTGGGGACAGTCTTGCCATGGTGGCGCTGGGTATGGAAGACACAAGCGAGGTTGTGGAGGAGGAGATGCTGCTGCATTGCCGTAGCGTCAGCCGTGGCGCCAAATCATCCTTCATCGTGAGTAGATCCAAAATTTTCTCAGTATGTCAGCTGAAGGAGGTATAGATTGGTGATTTGCCAATGGGGAGCTATGAGATATCACCCTCACAAGCTCTAGCAACCGCGATTCGCTTTGTCAAGGAAGGTCGTGTTCATGCCATCAAGCTCGAAGGTGGTGCTTCAATGGCGCCCACAATTCGAGCCATCACTCAGGCCGGAATTCCTGTTCTTGGCCACATAGGCTTGACTCCACAGAGACAAAATGCTCTGGGTGGCTTCCGCGTGCAAGGCAAGACTGCTGCTGCTGCGCTTGAGGTACTTGCAGACGCACGAGCTGTCCAGGCAGCTGGTGCCTTTGGTATGGTTCTGGAGGCTGTACCTGCAGAGGTAGGCCGCTTTGTGACTGAGCGCATTGACGTGCCAACCATTGGCATAGGTGCCGGAAATGGAACCTCGGGTCAGGTGCTCGTGCAGGTCGACATGAGCGGCAACTTTCCACCAGGCCGCTTTCTGCCCAAATTCGTCAAGAAATATGGTGATGTATGGGGCGAGGCCAGTCGCGCCATAGGGGCGTATCGTGATGAGGTCAAGAGCCGCCAGTATCCCGGGCCAGAATACACATATCCTATGAAAAAGGAAGAAATAGAGGAGCTAGAGCGTGTGGCAGAAGCATTGGACCGACAGGAGCGAGAGCAGGAGCTTCTTGCCGCTGCTTCTGAAGCGACTGATTAGTGTCGAGAGAATGTGATGCTATTGGGGCCCTCATCCAAGCCTCTCATGAATTTAATCGTAGTTATTATCCTCGACTTGGGTAGAGTGCTGAGAATTTGGCAAGGGCCAGCTCAGCCAAACGCTGGCGTCTTTGCATAGGCCACGACCAGCTCGTCCCCAGTCTTGAAGCACTACAATATATTTCAATTAGCTCTGAATCTCTCTAGAGGTTTCCTGCAAAACTTGAAACCAGGGGCATTTCTCGGTGAATTAACGCCACTGGGTTGCAAGTGGAAAAAGGAGCTGGGTAGACAAGAACATGGACTCACCCGCCATAAATTACCCACGCCTTCGTCCAGCCCGGGCGCAAAGACGTTGTTGACATAGCAAAACACACTCTCGTCCTTCTGCACGCCGAGCTTGCGCCTCAGGAACGACACGACAGCCGCAAACCGCTGGCGTGACGAGATCTTGAAGACGCGCTGGCGCAGCTGGGGCGCCGAGCCGACTGGCTGGAAGCGGACCGTGACTTTTTTGACATGAAGTTAGCTGGGAGTTATGTTTTACGGTTGGACATTAAGCCTCTGAGTCAAGATGGGGACTGCAGAGAAAGGCCACCTCCGCCTCTCAATTAGCTTCTAAAACTCACCCTTCTCCTGTGCCAGATCGCCCGCACCCTCCAGAGCAGCGTGCGCATCCTGGGGCAGCGCCGTCAGCACGACCGACGCGGCCAGAGTCAAGGGCATGGCTCCAGCCGCGTCGTCGTCTGGGTCATCGTCTTCCTCATTGTCGCCTGGGTCTTGGTTGGTGGCAGCTGCGGCTGCGGTTGCCACCGCGGGCCCATCATCAACAGTCTCTGTATCCTCTGCAGGCGGCAAATTGTTTGCAGATAGAGTTGACAGGTTTTGCTCCTGCACCCCACGAGCAGAATCTGCCATTTAAAATTTACTTTCAGACAGCAATAAGTTGAGGGTAGCTCTAAGTGTGAAGGGGATGAAGTTGAAGCAAAGTCAAAAAGTCAGGGTCTAGCATGGAACAAATTCACATGCAAGAGGCATGGCCACATAAGACGGAGTCCATATTCAGAAAAGAGAAGATGATTCTTATGTCAAAGATTGTTGTTTCAATTTATATGGTACACGAAATTTTATTTTATTCTAATTTAGATCTTCACCTCTTGGTAGTGGAGGTCGAAGTAGTGCTGGACGACGTGCTGGACGACGTGCTGGACGATGTGCTGGACGACGTGGAGGTCTTCGTCGTCTTCTTGTCGTCTGATGTTGTGGAGGACAAGGATTTGGAGGAAGAAGATGTAGGCGTTGTCGAGGTTGTTGATGTCTTGGTGGCCGAAGTCTTGGTCGACGTCGTGGTCGACGTCTTGTCATCATTGCCGTGCGATTGAGCAACCTTGTTGTTGGACGAGACCGTCACGGGGTCGTTGGATGACACACAGTAGGCGTAGTTGGCCCAGAGGTTGGTGCACTGCGCATTGATGTACGTGTTCCACGAGCGGAACTGGTTGAGTGTGATGCCATAGGAACTTCCAAGGCTGGCGCAAGAATTGCCAGACTGGACAGTCCACCACTTGCAGCAGTGGCTAGTTGTTCCGGAAACTGTCTGTGTTGGAGCCGCAACGTACTTGGTCGAGGCACACGCTGAAGGAGTAGGCGTGGGAGTGGGTGTGGGCTTGGGCTGTGGGAAACCACATGAGCTGGCGTGAGCGTCGCCACTGCTACCATCCCATCCTTGCAGGTAGTTGGCAATGTGGCTGACGTAGGCGTTGGTTGCGCCCTTGCCATCGCTCAGGTTGGTGCTGTTGATTGCGCCAGAGTTGTATGCGCGCATGACATTGTAGACGTTGCCCTGCGTGTCCACTGACGTTCCAGCTGCGTGGTTGAACCACTGCACGAGACCAGGGCCGGCAGCAGTTCCCTGGGTTCCATCGACAATCATCTGCTTGATCGAAGCTGCAGCGTTGTTGGGGTCAAACTTCTTGACGGTTGGGTTGTATGACTGCATGATGCCGCAGTTGGGCACACCACCGTACGAGGTTGTGCATCCCACGCTGACGTTTCCAGACGACTGTTTCCTTTGGTCAGTGGATATTTTACGAGTTCAGACGGCGGAGAAGGCATACCTCGAGAACAATGACGGCAAGAATGACTCGAGCGTCAACCTTGGCAACAGCTGAGATATTCTGGATGCCCTTGAGGATGGCCAGGGCCTGGTCTTGGGTGTCGACCTTGCCAATGTTGACCTTGTTCTGCAGAGCCCACATGTTGTTGAAGCTCATCCAGGTGCTCCGAGCAGGGAAGTTGCTCGCAGGGCCCTTGAAGCACGTGTAGCTCGAGGGATTGGAGCGACCCGAGTTGCCATTGCTCTGGTTGGCATCGTACCAGCTCAAACCAGCCGTCGAGGTGACGCTTCCAGTGCCGGCGCGAGCGACCAACAGGCTGGGCGCATTGTCGTTGCCGAATGCCAATGGATTCGCTCCAGACTGAGCTGCGAGGGCGATACCAGCTGCAAGGACTGAGCACTTCATGATGAACTGATGACCGAGAAAGAAGGCTGTTCCGGAGAGTAAGGACGCCAGGTACGCTTGCGATACCTCTCGGTGAAATTAAGGCGGGCGTGGAGCACATTTTTATCCTCACCACGGCAGTGACGCCCTTAGACCAAACGTCGAGAGCGCCGGTCGTTGAGCACTAGCCCATGCCATTTCGGGAGCGGCTCAAGGATTCTGGACCATGATATTGTGATTCGCGAGGTGCGTTACTCTTGGATGCGTGCTTAATTTGCGACTAGCGTCCACTCAGCTGGCTGGACCAGTCGTTGCTGCCTTGTCCGGCGTGGCAAAGGCTACTTCTTCAGAGCGCGATGTCCCGAAGGAGTATCTGGCCTACGGCTGCTCCCATGTTACAAGGGCGGTCTGCTCCATGACATGAAGCTATGCTCGTCATCAAGGCACGGGGCGGCCCAGACTGTCAGATGTTTGTCGCTGCAGATTGAGTTGGCTGGACTCGAATCGGTACAGGGTTGCCACTATAGGTGCCGCTATTCCGGCGGCTTTTTGCCCCTGACGAGGGGCGCATTCCCGGGTGAGCTAGTGGCTTTAATTATAACGAGCTTTGTGGAGTGTTTTCTGCTCCATTTCGTAAGCCAAACGTCATCTCAGCGTGATGGGAATGCGAGCCTCTCCTTTGCCCAATGATTCTCTGCCTTACCTCACCAATGGCAGAGGATGATCTTCATTTGATATGGGCTCTTACTGGACATGATGCATTCAAGATGACATTCTCGGCATGCTGCATGGCAGAAAAATGCCTCTTTTCTTGGCTGTTGGTATTGTGGCTTGCCCAGGAGTCATAGGTAGCGGCGCCGAACATGGCGTTTGCATTGACAAAATTCGGCCTTCAGCAGAACAGTATATTTCATTGACCAAAGGGGGAAGTTTTTGGGCTATTGTAGAGAGTGGGGATGATACCGCTATCAGTGCATTGGTGGCTACTTCTTATGCGATGCTTACCGCCTTTTGGTGTTTCTCCAGGCACTGTTGTGCATATTGCTCCAAGTGCCAAAATGAGAGTCAACAACGTGGAAGTTTTCAACCAGTTTTGTCGACTTGAGCGCCATCCAAGTCGAGAACCGTCTCGATGCAGCCAGATGCATCATCTACTGGATAGTTGAAAGAAGGCACGTCTCTATGCGGAAAGACAACAGGAAGAGCCATTGTTAATCATCTATGTGCATCTCTTCAGAGCATCTCGAAGTTCAACAGGATACTTTGTTCTTCCGACGTCGGTGTGTTGCTGTTGCAGATAAATCTCAGGATAGATGTCTTGTCTGGCTTTGCCTGAGGCGAACCACCCAGATATATGGCCGCAGCAGTCCTGGTCTGGACATGGATTTGCTTGGATGAGTCGTGTACAGAGCTCATCAACATAAATATGCATGAAACAACGTTTTGAAAGGGGAGTAACATTCACCTAGAGACTTCCAAGGCAACCTCAAGCTCAAAGTCGAGGAATGGCTGGTCCGTAGATACTATGGGTTGTCCGTATCGGTCCAGATGCTGCCTTTGAGCTCGGAACCGAACGGCATAAACAGCATCATTTTTGGAGGAGATAACACGGGTATAGCTCAGGCTACCTCGAAATTTGTTGATTTTGATTTCGGCAGTTTCTAGAAGCCCAGGAGATTGAAGCCATGATTATTTTAGCATGATCATAGCACTATGTTTCATTGACATCGCTGCAGCCAGCGAAAAGTCCTGCAATTGATTCTTGTCGAAACCGTGATGAGAGGGTGTCCGGGAACAAAATGATCTTTCCAACAAGAACCCTTGTGACGCTGTCATCCAAACGTCTCACGTACACCACCTGCTAAGCGTGATGTTTGTACCTGGATCCAGGAGACGCCAGGGTCTAAGTACCTTTGATGCTAGTAGCCTAGTTCTCGAGCGTCACAGGAGACCTCATCACTTCCATCTTTGACCCCAGCTTCCTTTGAGGCGGCAGGAAGTTATGCATTGTTTGATATCATGATGGCTAACAGGGAGCCTTTGACATATTTTTCAACCTATTTGAGAATCATCATTTCCTCGCTTTGAGCCAATGTATTCCAAGTGTGGGCTGAGATGCGCTCAATCGAGGTAGCCAAGTCCAGCGTGCATTCGCTGCCTCGACTGTAGCTTACAGCCAACGCCTCCTGCCTGACACATTCTGGCTTTGGCGACAAACGAGGGGCTTCTTCCCTGCTGAACCTTATCAAAGGTCCATGAGTAAGTCAAGGCGGAACACTGTGCCCCGACGGTGAGAATGGGCTGGTCTCCCACAAGAAAAAGAGGTCCGTTGGGTTCTGGCACGGACGGGGGGCCGTGTGATTGGCCCGGTCAGGAGAAGCTAAGGCGTAGTAAGCACCCAGAAATATCCGGCAGGCAGCAAACGTGCTGATTTATGCTTCGGATCTGGTCGGCGTCGTCGTCACGTTGTTGCAGCTGGGGTGGCATAGTGCGAAAAGCCAGAGGAAAGTGCGCAGAGGAATCTGGGGGAAGAGGTGGAGAAGACATGGAGCTGCTTGGCGCTCCTTGCAGTGTCAGCCAGCGCTTCCGACTAACAAAGCCTTGGGCCCAAAATTTTCACTCTCTCCATGCTCCTATTCTTCCTGGGACTCGTCGCAACAACCCTAGCAGTTTCCCTGGTGAAAACGGACTGTATACCTAATTTAATGCTGAATCGACTGAGAAGTCTTCGCCACAAAGCTCGTCCTGAGCAATCTGCTTCCGGCACTGACAGTCAATCCCCAGTGCCAACAGCAGACATGGGACCAACTATCCACTTCGTCCGACATGCTCAAGGCTTCCACAACATCTCTGTAGCCAACCACTCGATGCGGGATCCGCAACTCACGCCGTATGGAAAGGAGCAGTGTGCTCACCTTGCCAAGACGTTCCCCCATGCTGCTGATATCGACCTGATTGTCGCCTCGCCCATCAAGCGCACCATAGCCACTGCGCTCTACTCTTTCGGCGAGGTGATCGACAGCAAGAAGCTGACCATCATTGCCCTCCCAGAAGTCCAAGAGACGTCAGACCTGCCGTGTGATACCGGCAGCAGTCGAGCGGAAATTGAACGCGAGTTTCCAGGAGTGCGCCTCGATCTTTCCCTTGTTACCGACGACTGGAACAGCAAACAGGGGAAGTGGGCACCGGCACCAGACGCCCTTGAAGAAAGATGTCGAGTCGCCAGAAATTGGCTACGTGAGCGTCCAGAGAAGAACATTGTGGTCGTGACGCACGGCGGTGTGCTTCACTATCTGACCGAGGACTGGACCGCATTCGACAAGTTCGCCGGCACGGGATGGGTCAACACCGAGTTCCGCAGCTACGTTTTTGACGCCAGCTCGGGCAACAACGCATCTCTGGTCGAGACGCAGGAATCGCTGACAAGACGACGTGGCTCAGAGAAGCCACTGAGCGAAGCAGAGCAACGCAATCTGGAGCGCTCGGCAGAGCTGGGCCGCGAAAAGGAGAACATGACCCGTTCAAAGGTATGAGGTTGAGTCAGGTGCGTGAATTCGTGTGGGCACGGATCTACATTGTTGCTGACACGAGAGATTGACAGGGCCTCTATCGAGCTCAGCACAGCATGAATATGCTACAGAACAACGGCCGTGAATTCGTCGGCGCCTTTGGAGTTTGATGACATTACTATGATGAGAGCGTCCTAACCTGGCTAGTCATCAAGAGTGATTGGCCCGGTGGACTTGGATTATCCTTACCATTCCCTATTTCTCGTATCCCATATAGACAGCGCACATTAGATGGAACCTGGTAGACAATAAACAATAGGCCTTGGGGACTACAGCTTTTAGATTAGTACGAGTACCTGACGAATAAACGCAGCTTCTTCGAACAATCGTGTCTGCCATGTTTTGCCCCCCCCCCCCCTTGTTGCTACTCTGTGTCTCTGGATACCGGTAGGTCTTGTAGAGGGTGGAACAGGCTCTGCTGCAGAGACCACCCCTTTCCTATCGGCTGGAATGCCATGGGTGACTACGATATCCTCTGTCGCGGCAGAATCACATGAGTCAGAGACTTTTAAATGATGAGTACACCAAGTTCTGCCCTGGGCAGGATTTGCATAAAGTGCCGGCTGGGTAAACGTAACGCACGCTCATGCACATGCACAGGTGGCTGACTGAAGCCTAGTATGTCACTGAGGCATCTCATACTAGACAGGAATGACTAAGAAGAATTCTTGCTGCCTGGATTGCTGATATGGCTACATATAGCACAGCCTACGCGAGAGTATGTCTAATCAGGTCACGAGTCTACATATCAAAAGACGTGATGACTCGTAAAACTGTGGAAATCTCCGACGGTCTCTATTAGTATTGCAGTGGCTGACATGGCGGTGGAAGAAAGTGCATCATGTGATTAAGTGCCCCGATGATGCATCAAAGGACAGAGCGAGAAGATTGCCCGCGTGCCCAACCGAAACCCCCGCTGCCGCAAAGCGCCGTCACCACCCTCCGTGGCACATGCATTTCGCAACCCCCGCCTTTTGACTACCATGTGCAACCGGATGACACGTTGACGAATTTCCCCCTGATCCCTGGACGCATCCGCTGCACGCCTTCCAGCTTGTCAATACCCAAGTTTCCAAATCTCGCCGCTCTCCTAGAAGCTATACCGAGCTATCTGCTACCCATTGCTCCGAGGCAATCCGATTTGGGCAGAGCGTGGGGACGGAGATATACAAAGACACTTTTGTTGAGTGAGAGAGAGAGACCCGGCTTTTCTCTCTACATAGCAGCCAACGAAGAGGAATCGAGAATCGGGTGGTGGCCATACGGCGAGACACAGGCTGTTCAACATGAGCAGCCCACGGCGCAGGATCGAGACTGATGTGAGTGGATCAATTCGGAGCAGCTGGAAGATAATGGAGCTGATGTAGATTGCACAGGTCATGAAGTGGGTCTGCAAGAGCATCGGGCTGGTCACAGAGGAGGTGGACACTAACTGAGTTCACAGGATGTATGTTTCCTGGAGACTTGGTGATGCAGAAGTCAGAAGGGGTTTTAACAGGCCATTGGCAGGCTCATGAGCGACTATGAGGTGACCTTGGTCAATGATAACAGTGAGTCACAAGCCATTTCAGCAGAGAGCTATACTGACTTCCAACCCCAGTGTATGTCATCCGCAGCACTCGCACTCTATCAAGACATCTAACGACAGCAAAAGGCAAGAGTTCTTTGTACGATTCAAGGGTCCGAGTGAGACACCGTTTGAAGGCGGCATCTGGAAGCTTCACGTGGAGCTGCCAGACAACTACCCCTACAAAAGCCCGTCGATCGGGTTCGTCAACCGCATATTCCACCCCAACATTGATGAGATGTATGTTGATCCAAGTCCGGGTTATTGTCTGCCCAGTGGCAAAGCACAGCAAAAATTGACGGACAGCAATAGAAGTGGCCAACTCTATGCGACCAGGAGAGGCATGCGATGCTGACACGACGCACAGGTCTGGGTCAGTGTGCCTCGACGTCATCAACCAGACGTGGTCGCCCATGTACGACATGATTAACATCTTTGAGAGCTTCCTGCCACAGCTGCTGCGGTACCCGAACCCGGCAGACCCGCTCAACGGTGAGGCGGCGGCGCTGATGATGCGAGACCCGAAGCAGTATGAGACCAAAGTCAAGGGTGAGTCTGGTTTTGCATCTTGGGGTACAAGTAATTCAAAGCTGACGCAGAGGGGCGCGGGAACAAAAAGACTATGTCAAGCGGTTTGCGTCAAAGGATGCTGCGGATGATGCGGGCGAGGAGAGCGACTCCGAGGACGAGATGAGCTCGGCGGGCAGCATGGCTTCGGGCGACGACGAGGAGCCTGCGGGCCACATGGATGAGCTGTGATGGCCGAGTCAGGCCACGCGGTCCCATGCAAGGCGCAAATTTGGGGGGTTGAAATGATTCACGGGTACAGGGACAAGGGCAGAGTAGATAATTTCAAGTGTTTGTGTGTGTGTCTCTCTCTCACTGTCGCTCTCAGCGCGCATGAGGACACAGGGCGACTTTGGCTACTAGCTACTAGCAACGAGCACCTGGGCAATATTTGGTATTGAAATGGATTCCATATTCTCTCTTCTCTTTTCTTGGAAACTTTGGCCGAAGTATGCGTCTGAGTTTGTTTGTCTGCCTATGACCCAAGCTGCTTGCATGCACGCATGGAAGAGCGGCCTCAGCTCGACCCCATTAATGAATGACCCGTGCCGTTGCCAATGATGCATTCGTATCGTCAGGAGGACGGAAGGCACGTCGATCGTATAAGGACTCGAATCGAGCATGACAGGATTCTCGTCTCGAGTATCCCCAGATATCTCCGGCGTTCGCTTCGACTGCTCGAGATTTGTGCGGCCGCAACAGCTCGATCCAGATAGGGAATACGCAGGTCGCGAGGGGCCAACTGCAACAGGCCGCCCCTTTCTTTCTCCTGTATGTCCCCCCCACTCTCTCACTCTCTCCGTATTTCAATGGATAGGGGAATAGCAAAATAAAAAAGCGGACGACACCCTGGAGGTATGACGCCCTTTCAATAATAGATCGTCGGTAAAGCCAGGGTGAGGGCGATATGCCACGTGTTTGGCCCTTGAACGGCACGGTTCGTGGGGCCGCAACGGGACACAGTGGCTTGCAGCTTGTTTAGTGTCATTTGTGGGCCCAATTATCCAGAAGCGTGGTGGCCACGGGGCGGTGGGGAGGGGCACACGAGAAGCAAAAGGAGAGGCGAAAGTGGCTTTTGCATTAGCTCTGCGCGCATGCCAACAAATGGCGATTGCATGCAGAGTTCGCCTGGGCGCATTCCGAGGAAGAGCTGTTCCAGCACGTGAAATGGCATACATCAGAGAACAATCAGGTCGATTGGCCAATGCATTGTGGGCGACTCCATGGGCCTCGCCACACCCAGTTTATCACGTCCAGATGGGGTCATGATTTGCGTGGGCCGGGACACCAACGGCAGCCCAGTTGGTTTTCTTCCTTTCCTTCGGAGCGGCGTGTAGAAAGGGGCATCGTTCATCTCAACCAGTGACGACGGCCACGCCGGAGACAGCGTGGTCATGATGGGGGCCAGAGACACGCACAGGGTGAGCCGCACCTCGTGGCAGCCATGCGTGCGTTGCATACATTACCGTGAAACACACATGCAGGAGGTGAAGCCACGGGCAATTACAAGGATCGCGTCTTGTGCAAGCTTAGCGCCAATACAATTTCGAAAATAAGCTGCCTCATCATCTCTGCGATTGTCGAGCTGGAGCGATCAGCATTCCGGACAAAGAGAAGCGACCTAGCGCCTGGCACCGTCCGTCACAAGGCTTGACTCTCTCTTTCTCTTTCTCCTGCGTCTCTTGCAGCTCTTCTGCCGTCTCTGCGTTTCCCAAATTTACGCAAACGGCAGCCTTGCGCAGGGTGAGACAGAAGGCGGCCAGTTCTAGCTGGCGCCACGCCAAGATAGCTTCTGCAAGGCCCGGTCCAGCGCGTGCATGAGAAGTGAGAGGAAGGCTGTATTACACGAGAGAATTTGGCGTAACCTGAGTCTCGGATCTGCGACGCCGCTGACCCTGTGTTGCTTTGCCACGTGCACCCCTCCAGGCTAAGTATCACCGCCGCTGCTTACTGTGCCTGTCTTTCTACTGTTTCTGCCCCTCCAGTAACACTTCGCCCAAAAAACCTAGGGGGCCAATATCGCCCGCCAAGCGCCCTTTTTTTTCCTCGCTTGCGAACCTGCCTGCCGGCCATTGTCACAACTCATCCTCCTTTTTCTGTTCTTTCCCCTCTCACCCCTAGACCTCAGGCCAGAGTCGCCCTGGAGCCTTTGTGCCTCTTGTGCACCCGGGAGAGAGCGCGTGTGTATGTGTGAGTAAGAGAGAGAGTGTGAGAGTAAGACGGCCGCTCAGCCGCTGGAAATGATACGCTTTGGTCCATCCTCTTGAATCTCTTCCCTGCTTCTACACCTTGCTGGGGTCTCTGGAACTTTTTCTTTCTTTCTGGCTTTGTGGTCTTTCGGCATTGGCATCCAGCGTCAGCGTCGGCATCTTGCGTTTTTTTTTGTCAAACATCATCGCATCCAGCAACAATGGGTAATTCACAGAGTGACCTGAACCTTGACCCCAACGAAGGTGTGTCGCCTTGCCTCCATTCCCATCACTCCCTCACGCCGGCTGCTAATTTACTTTTCAAATCAGTCGGTCTGCGGCATTTCAAGCTTCTGCGCGTCGTCGGAAAGGGCGCCTTTGGCAAAGTGCGCATCGTGGAGCGGAAAGACTCTGGTCTGACGTTTGCGCTGAAATATGTCAGCAAAGAGGAAAGTGAGTAGCCTCCAAGACCCCTCATTTCACCGAATGCCAGAACTCAACACCGCGACTTTCCAGTTGTCCGCCAGGAAAATGTGCGAAACATCGTCCGTGAACGCAAGATGCTCGAGGCGCTCAATCACCCGTTTCTGTGCAATCTGCGCTACAGCTTCCAAGACCACGAATTTGTGTAAGCAATTTCAATCACTTGTTCTCCCCTGTCCTTCTACCAGATCAGGCGGCTGACTCGTCTCCAGATACCTGGTGGTCGACCTCATGACTGGCGGTGACTTGCGCTTCCACATTGACCGCAAGACCTTCACCGAGGAGGCAGTCCGCTTCTGGGTCGCCGAGCTGGGCTGCGCTCTACGCTACATCCACGCTCAGGGCATCGTGCATCGTGACGTCAAGCCGGACAATGTGCTGCTCGACTCGGAGGGCCACGTCCATCTTGCCGATTTCAACGTGGCTGCAGAATTCGGCGAGTCGAGAAGGCCGCTCAGCAGCAAGTCTGGCACCCTTGCCTATGTCGCCCCCGAGGCCATGGCCGGTAAGCACTACAGGAGTGAGGTCGACTGGTGGGCGCTCGGCGTCTTGCTCTACGAGTGCATCTACGGAAAACGCCCCTTCAATCGACGGAAGAATGGCCCAGAAATCGAAGAGCAGGTCATCGAGGCCAAACCAAAGTACCCCATCACCGAGCCGCCAGTGGACCCAATGTGTGTTGGTGCCATCAAGCGGCTTCTCCAAAAGGATGTGGCCAACCGGATGGGTGCCAACGGCTTCGAGAATTTCACCCAACACGCCTTCTTCCAGCCCATAGATTTCGAAGCCCTGGAGTGCAAACAGATACCGCCGATATTCCGACCGTCGGCAGAAAAGGCCAACTTTGACGCCACCTACGATCTTGAGGAGCTGCTGCTCGAAGACTCGCCGCTCGAAGCACGCGCAAAGTACCAGCGACCGCGAGCTGCACTCAAGCCTGACGCAACCGAAGCTGACAAACGCAACGAGGCTCTCTACAAGATGATTGAGACTCACTTTGAGCCATTTGACTATCAGAAAGCTCACTACTCTCGGTATGTCTTCTGTTCCCTTTTTCTCAGCCATCCCTCTCCCCTTCAATTCTCCTTCCTTGACCCTTCTTTTTGACTGAGACTTTTCCGTCAAAGAACATCCTCGGTCGCACAACCCAACGAGACCTTGTCATCGGACAGTGGCACCAAGTCCAGACCCTCGTTGCAACGAAAGCGAGATCAGGCTGCCGTCGAATCTGCCGCTGCCCCAAACCAAAAGCAGCACTCGACTGCTGCTGCCTCTTCACCATCTACTGGAGGCTCGTCCACCACATTCACCACCGCAGCCTCGTCCCCGCAGCCCCAAGAATCTTCGATGCCCACCGCTCCTCAAGCCCCAGCTCCCGCACAAACAAGAAACTCGACTCGACCCTCCCAGGGCGATCGAGCCACGCCTCTGCGATCAGAGCTCGGAGGCCAGCATCGCAGTCAAAGCGTGTCTGGCTTTGAACGTCGCCGCAGCACTCGCATCGTGACGAGCCCAGCCGATATTGAGGCTGCCGGCCAGCCACCCCAAGGTGCCGCCAACGGCTCGGCAGGCCCTGGCTGGGCTGACCTGACGCCACGGAAGCCGGCCAAGTCGGCTGACGATACCGGCGTGAGGTCTGTCAAGGGCAAGAGCGGCACCTCGTCGAGCGTCTTTGGCTTCATGGGCAAGCGCAGGTCGGCCGCACGCATGCTCGAGGCCCGCGAGCGTGGCCTGCTGGGCAAGGCAGGCAGCAGGACCGTTGTTTCCGAAGACGGCGGCTAGTTGGCGTCTTATCGCCTGGCTCAGGGCCAACTTTGTCTCTAAGTTTGAGACAGTACAAGCACACAACCACAATTACTGTTGTGGTGAAATCAGGCATTGCCCAAGATTGGAACAGATCACTCCCTAACCCTAATGTCTTGGCCAAAGGAGATACATGCCCTTGTCTCTTGGAACAATTCAAAAATGTGATGAATTGTTTTGGCTTTACTCAAGGGTAGTCGCTTTTTTCGCGAAAAAAGGAGCAGATTCGTTTCTTGTGAAAGACGAATGAAAAGGCTCTACCTTGTTTGGAGTCATTTTCTTCTTCTTCTTTCAAGGTTAGGAGAAGAATGAGGCGAATTAATTGGTTTGGAATTTTGGCAATGTCACGAAGTAGACTTATGATCTCGGAGGGGAAAGAAGGAGACCAAATTGCAAATGATGAACAAGCCTTCGATGGCAGGAATTGTTGGTGGCGTGTTTAATACTGGATTTGGGTAATCTAGCATACACGCCCCTTGCGAATCAGCAGGCCTCAAAAATTGGGAGGCTCTCCCTGAATTCAAGGGGCGTCTTTTCAAAAGATGGAAAGGATACTTTGCCTTTTACAAGAAAGAGAGGCCCTCAGAAATAGGGTGGATGGGGGACAAATTTGGGAAAGTGGAATGACTATAGAATGGAGAATAAAGCAATTTCTATTTGTGGATCAAGACAAAGTAACAAAGGTTTGGGGCTAAGGAGAAACCCCTTATTTTACCCAAATCCAGGGGCAAGAAGATTCCTCCTTTGTGCGAAACAGAGATAATAGGGCTATCACGGGCTCACATTGAAGGTAATATCAGTCTCATGTCTCGCGTAGCCCCAACTGGTTGAAAGTCAAAGCATCTCTCCTCTTACATATGTGTGTATGATTTGAAGAGCCTCTCTCTCTTGTTGTCCAGTGCGCCTCTGCCTCAGCCGGGGACGGAATTGAAAAAGAGAGAGAAAGACTATCTATATGTTCTATGCATAATTTCTATGCTAGCCGACAATTGTGTGAGAGAGTGATTCGCTTCCTTCTGTTTTCGTGTATGCATGCCTATTTTCTTGCCTCTGATCCACCGTTTTCCAGTCTACCATATTTTTAAAGAAAGTTATCTTCTTCCTCCTTGAGTCCTCTATATTTGCGCCTCTTTCCCCCTTCTCAAGTTTTTCTTTGCAATTGATTCGTCAATTCGTCCAGTCATCGTCATCGTCTCCAATCAAACTGGCATCACTATGCAGCCGACGATGAGGCCACGCGGATCTCCGGCGCCGCAGCAGTAGCAGTTGTAGCAGTTGGTGACGACGGAGCCGCGCTCACGGCCGCCGCCTCGGGCAGGTCGTGCGAGTCGGCCTCCTGGTGGCGTGCCGACGAGCCCTTTGCCCGGAACGTTGAGACGGCAGGGATATCAGCCTTGAAGCGCTCCTCCTGCGTGTTGTACGCTCGGGGGGTCAACTTGATCAGCGTGTGCAGCGGCACCTCCATCCACGGGCTGCGCTCCTGGGGCACGTTCATAAAATAGGCGTAGATGCAGCGCAGGATGGCCTGGTGCGTGACAATCAGAATGTTCTCGCTGCGCTCCAGCTCCATGATGATTGGCTCGAGGCGGATGACGACGTCGCGGTACGATTCGCCGCCCAGGTAGCGGTAGTTGTACTTGTCGGCGTCACGCGCGGCAAAGTCGTCTGGGTAGCGCTGCTCGATCTCGGCGTATGTCAAGCCGTCACACACGCCGCTGTCGAGCTCGTCGAGGGCCTTCCACTCGAGTTTTTCAAAGGTCAGATATCGGGCGGTCTGGATGGTGCGCTTGAGGGTTGACGTCCACACGGTCAGCTTGCGGCTGTCGCCCACAGACTGCTTGACAATATCTGGCAGTTGCTGTGCGTACATCTGCCCACGTGGAGATAGATTCGCGTCGCCTCCAATCTTGCCTTCGAGGTTGAATTCCGACTCGCCGTGTCGCGATATCCAGATGGAGCGGGGCTTGATGTGCAGGTTCATGAGATAGTAGACGACGCGGCTCTGCAGGTAGTCCTGTATCCGGTTGATAATGACCTGGCTGCCGACGTTGATGAGCTTGACGTAGGTCAGGTCAGACTCATCTTCGTCAATGGTCTCGTAGACCTTTTCGTAGTTTTTAATGCGGTTGCGAAAGTCCTTTGCCGCCTCTTCAGGATCCTGGCCCTGGTAGTCTGGTGAGGTTGTCTTGACCTCGAGAATATTGCTCATGATGAGATCCTCGTCGTCACATTTGGACTCGACAAACAGTGTCTCAATGCCCTGTGAGGTGACACGTTCCTGTATCCATCTGCGCCGGGCCTTTGTGGAGTTTGTGGCATCGAGAATGGCAATGGAGCCTTGACGCTGCCCAAACCACTTGAGCATGTCGTCGACGGCAGCTTCGGCAGCGGCACGCCGTAGTCTCTCGCCCTCTTGATTTGAAGTGTCGAAGAAGTTTGCGCTGGGGGTGGGGGTATCTGTGCGGCGGTACTGGCCCACGTTGAAGCTCTTTGCCCCAATCGACAGCCAGCCCAGATAGCGGACAACTGTATGTTTCTCTCTGTCAGCATATGGGTACTGTCTTTTTCTTTTGCGGAATCACCTTTCTGTGCTATCAGACTCTTGCCCCGTGCCGGCAGCCCGACCATGACGACACATATCCTGCTGTCTTCGACCTGCACACCCTTGCCGTTAGTCCTGCGCGACGGACGGTACAAGTCTCCCGTGGGCACACGGCCAATGCCAGTGTGAACCCTCAAAGGCTCATCTGGAGCTCCGTTTGTGCTCGTTTGTGTCATTGTGCTTCCTGGTCATATGGGAGGGTTTCGGTTCTCCGATCTAGAATATAGAGAGAGGAAAGACAGTTGCGAAAGGATGGTCGAAGAGAGCGAGGCTAGGGCGGTGCTTCGGCTGTGCCTGCATGAAGCGAGGTGCGAGGCAGACAAGGTGGAGCCTCTCCGGCGGCCGCCGCCAATGGTGAAAGTAAGAGGCTTTGTTGAATTTCAGGCCCAGGAATGTCTGCCACCAAGAAGAGATGCTCGTGTGACCTGTTCAGACCGTTGCAAACTCCATGTCGAGAATATGGCAGACGGCAAGACTTCAGGAAGATTGTGAAGAGCGCCTTTTTGTTGAGTTCTCGTCTGAATCTTTTCCTTGACCGATGCCGTCCCCCTCACACTGCAGCACCACTAATGACGCCCACTGCCAAATATGCGTGTGTGGGGCAGGTTGGCCGAATTGGACGTCTGAATTTTCAGGCAGAAACGTCCATGGCGGGGGGGAGAGTGAAAGTGACCGATATATGTCGTCCAGTGCAAAGACTTGAAGCTGGTGAAAGAACGGGGGAAGAAAATTGAAAAAAGACTCACGCGAGCCATGGAGTAGTTCTTTGAGATGGACTCTCGATGTGGCGCCATGTTTCCTGAGCCCAGTCGCTGCGATGTGACCTGGCTACTCCGACAACGCTGTGCGCTGGCTGGTAACAGGGAAAAGGGGGTTTAGATTTGGACTCAAATGGCGGTCAGCAACGCCGCCTCCGGTGCTGACAAGACTGCAACGAAGGTTGTCTGTGCTCAGAGACAGGTTCAACAGAATGAGCCCGGGGATTATGCTAGCCACAATGGCTCGAGGAAAGAGAGATCAGAGGGAAAATAGAGGGCCAGAGATAAGCGATTCGGACCACTGCACTCGCCAAGGCCCCCCACACATATAAAACACACACAGCGGTCAATCAACTAATGACTTGCATTTTGTTTTTTTCATTGGCGTGCCGGTTGTCTTTCTAGCATCTCTTTAACGGACAGCGGCTGTCAAGGACAGATGTAGCCGTCTAGAATTA